>ULGQ01000005.1:1085970-1196530 GCA_900519045.1 Yarrowia divulgata
CCCCCCCCCCCCCCCCCCGGAGCGCCCGGAATAGATTGGAGCGGGAAAAGGGACCCTTGACGTCTATACGTTCTTTTGGATATTCCAAAACGATCAGCTGTCTATCACCACTGTTAGTCTCTCGTTTAGTTGACTTTAAACTTGAGTTGGCGGTCGTGGGGGGCACTAGAACAGTCTCCCCGGAGGACTGGGTCTGCGTCCGGAGCTACTTGTGGGATTTGAGTCACATTGGTGAGATCCAATCATCTCTAATCTATTGGAAATCGTTTCAGGTGGTTGTGAAGGTCAGATGTCTCAGATTTACTGATAATGATCTCCAGACGGTCCAAACAGTTTGTAGAATCATCTCTGCCACCCCAAAATACCTATTTATCAACTTCCCGGTCTTTTATACCCCGTATCGCATCCACCACAGGCTGTCACAATCGCGCCAGCACAGGTGTGCTTGGCTCCATGCAAGGTTGGCAGTTGCTTTTTCGTTTTCAAATTGGTACATCCTGACTTTGGAAATGCTCGCTTCCGTCACAAATGCAGTACGAGTACAGAGTGCCTAGTGTCTCACTTTCACGTTGCTTGTCGATCATACAACTGAGACCGCTGAAAAACTGTTGCCAAGTGCCGTTGGAGAAAAGGGTGGAACAAAATATCGAAAAGTGGGTGATCTGGACCGGAACCGAGTGGTGTTGAATGTAACAATGAAGCAGACCAGTGATGTGTCATCAACAAACAAGTGGACATCCCCTCCAGTGTGCGAAATACCCAACTGTGGCTGTATGGCTTCACCATCAATAAGATCTCTTTGTGGACTGATATATAGAGCTTGCACAAAGAAACGCCAAGAGACCTATCAGAGAGCTCTACTGCATCGCTACACCCTTGCCAAGTCCGTGCCCGCATAATCGCTCAGCGCCAAGGTCTGGGAACAGATGGCGTGCTGCGTGGGGTCATATGCAAATGGGCAAAGTGTACGTACATTGTAGGTGCCAAGACTCGCCCCATGCTTGAGAGCTGCTGCCAAGAGCCCCCACCATGTGTGACGCATCCTGACCAATTTTTACGAAAGTGTCTGCGGTTTCCAGATGAATCTGATAAACCTAGCTGGTTCAACTAGTGTCAACTATAAAACATTAAGCTCGGTAAAGCTGCTAGTTAGATGAAAGATACACGAGGCAAGATGGAGCTCGTAGTGGGGGATCTAGACTAGATGGGGAGAATCGGAAAGCTTTAGTCGACGCAGAATGACTTGGTTATTTGATCGGGGCTGTTTCCCGTTCACTATTTTCGCTTTTGACCACTCCCAATCATGAAACTGTAGCATTGCCCACCCGCCCACCTTTTTGAGAATACCTAAATTTGAACTTTTCAAAGACACGCAAAAAGTTCTCTGCAAAGGAGACGAACGACCCCGGCTTCTTCCTGGTCACGTGACCGCTCGCTGAAGCGTATTCCCGCAATACATCTGATATACATCGTGCCATGCGACATCTCCTGGAAGCCCTTGTCTGTCCAATCATGCCTTTCAGACGTCGTCACGAGTCACACCTGTCTCATCAGACTACATATCCGATGCTGTGTATATGGATTAGATTGGATGCCAAGACTCCGGGATTTTCATCCGGCAGAACATGTGCTTGATGCTCTTTGTCTTTTCTGGTTTCCAGAAGGGCCATGGCAAGGCACTACTCCGTACATACTGTTTCGGAGGTTGTGCTGCAACAGCGGCGGAACAAAGACTTTCTCTCGGTGCTTCTTCACCCCATAAGTGATCGTCTTGAACAGGATACTGAGCCTGGAACGCATTAAACTCGCGGCCAAAGGTGGGCAGTGTCTCACCTGCTGCAAAATAGGTCTGAAATCCGTCACGGATGTCTCTTATATTTCTCCGGAGGGGAAAGGGGCATACGATGATGGTGATGAAGATGGGCTGATTACATCTCGTTGAATACAGCACCCACTACGCACACTACGGTTATTACCCGTTTAGTACGTCGGTTCAACCTAGCAGTTAAGCACCTGGTCTTAAATGGCACGGCTCTGCTGCTTCTCTTTCGCCAAGCTCATGCGCGATTTTCTTATCGATTTCATCTTTCAGCCATACGCTTCTTGGCGAAAGTTTGTTTGGAAGTATGGGGGCTTCGGTGGTGGTGCAAATACTGGTTTTGACTGGGTTGGACCGTGTGTGAAGAGCTGTTGTACAGATCACTAGTGAATGAGATCTCCCGGAACCGTTTGCACTGACGGGTCTACGATCTTGTGTGATCAGCCAAGCCCCACTATAGATACCTGGATTGATCTATAGGAACGGCATCTATTATACTGTTCTTGTACGTAGTACAGTTCCAAAGGATAATTGGCTGGATGCTTGAATCTCTGTCGTAGACATGATCAATTAGCTGACTTGGTCTTAGCGGACACTTCAGCTCTGCCCACCAGGAGAGCCTCCGTGTTAAGTTGGAGAATCCCAGCTAGCGGGAGATTAGAGCGACCACGGTAATTAATGGCCACTAAAGACTGATCTAACACTTTGCGTGTCCCTAGAAGTTTTTCGATGACGTTGTCTTTCAATCTCGAAACCAACTGTCACCAACAAGTCAACTGCCTGTACCTTGCAAGAACGCAGTTGCTCCGATCTTCCATCAGCTCTGTCTATGCTCCAATCAATCTCTCCTATCAAGCTCGGAAATAACCTCCCGTCGAAAGTTCAAGGCTACGCTTGGCAATGGCTATTATAGGGGCCTATAGAGAGTCAGGAACAACGCACGGAGGGGTACTTGTTGTACATATAACTACACTAGCGGGTGGAAACGCCATCTACAGGCAGGTCTGGGATACAAGGACATGCTCGGGGTTGCAACCATTAGCTGATCGATAATTTTTTAGATTGAATTCCGCCCTTTTTTCTATGTTGCCTCCTACCGTGACCCCCACCGCCCACCCTATGAGACTGTGATGTGCCAAGCTCTATTTAAACTCGTGCCAAGGAAAGATCAAGCATCATGCAGCAGTGGTTTTTCGCTTTTGCGTTTTCTGCATCTCTCGTCTCGACAAAGCCAAAAGAATCATATCCCTCTCGACAATCACACTATCTCGGAAAGCCCCACCAAGATGATATATAACAGCGCTAATCTCTCCCTTATCGGATCCATCGGTACAAGTCCATCCATCCGGAAATCAACAACATAATGGCCTTTGCAGTAGAGGGAAAGTACAGGTCTCTATGCCAAAAGCTCTTCTTCTCGAGAGTGCCCGTCAAGCACTATCCTCGTAAGGACTGCAACACCAACGCCAAGGAACGAGGATGGACCACCACCACCGTCATTGTGGGCTGGTTCTTCATCTATCTTTACGCCTCGGGTAAAACCATCGCCCAGCATCTCTTCCCTTCTCTCGCTCCCTTTGCCACTTCTCATTTCTCCGGCCTGGCTCTTCTGTCGTCTCAGGCTGTTGTTGAATCTGCCATTTTCGTGGTAGCCCGACCCGCCATGGCCAAGATCAGTGATCATATGGGCCGGTTGGAGGCCTGGATTGTCGTTGTTCTTGCCCACATTGTCGGAGCCGTTCTCTACGCAGCCTCGCCCAACATTGGATGCTACTTTGCAGGCACAGTCTTTTGGGAAATCGGAATGGTGGGTGGCCATCTGATGATGGAACTGTACGCTGCTGATACCTCCACCACCGAAACCCGAGTGTTGGCCTCGTACTTCATCCAGTCTCCTTCCATCTGGGCACCCTGGATCTCGGCTCCTGTGGTTGCCGGATTCCTCAAGGTCACCACCTGGAGATGGGGCTACGGATCAATGGCCATCATCATTCCTGGAACTTCGATTGGTATTCTGATCACCCTGTTTTACATGCGAATCAAGTACGAAAACAAACTCGGAGGTCAGGGAGACTTTTACTCGCCCGGAGGACCCATGCGTTTCATCAAGTCTTTCGACATCATTGGTTTGCTAGCTGTGGGAGGAGCCATGATCCTCTTCTTCTTGCCCATCACCTTTGCCGCTGGAACTGACAAGTGGAAGTACCACTCGTACATTGCCATGCTCACCATTGGATCATTCCTCATGATCTTCACCCCCATCTGGGAGGTGTACGGAACCAAGACTCCTCTCATCCCCTGGAGACTGTTCAAGTCGCGAATCATGGTCATCTCCTCGGCCCAAATGTTCCTGCTTTCCATGGCCAACAAGATTTACATCCCCTACTTCATCACCTGGCTTCTGGTGGTCAAGGGCCAGTCGCCCAAGGCCGCTACCAACGTCTCCTCCACTCTCATTGTCACCGCCAACGCCTGGGGTCTGTTTGCTGTCGCTCCCTACATGTGGTGGAGAGGCCACTGCAAGCGAATCATTGTCATTGGAACCTGTCTGCATCTCGTCGGTATCGGTATGACTTACCACTACCGAACCCCCCACGGATCTCTGGCGGTCATGATCATCGCCCAGGTCTTTGAGGGTGTGGGACGAGGTATGATCTACATCCCTGCTGTCGCCATGGCTCAGGCAGTCTTCGACAAGCACAAGGTTGCCTCGGTCACCGCTCTGTACTACACCACTGGTGGTGTTGGCCAGGTGATTGGAGACTCCATCTCCGGAGCCATCTACAGAACCCTCTACCCCAAGTACATCCACAAGTATGCTCCCGACATCCCCAAGAAGGATCTCGACATGATCATCAACAAGATCAAAAAGGCTACCAAGTACCCCATGGGCTCCAAGGTGCGAACCGAGATCAACATGGCCTTCAACGAGGCCATGCGACACATGCTGCTGGGTCCCTTTGGCTGTGTTGCTGGTATGATTGTTCTGTCTCTCTTCTACCCCATGGTCAACCTCAACGAGGCCTCTCAGGACGTTTACGATGCTCCTGACTCTTCTGATGGAGACGACATTTTCGCTCCTCACCCCGCTCCCGGAACTGAAGGCGACCTGGAGAAGCAGCATTCCGGCGACGAAAAGTTCGAGAGTAACTCGGAGAATGGCGAGCACGCCTCTGAGGAGAACAACCTCCCTCGAGTTTCGGCTGAGGCTGCTGCTGCTCCCTTTGTCAATAACACCCAGGTTTTGTAACCCGGCAAAAGTAACGATTTATGACTAGTAATTAATTAATGTGTGTTTGTTTTAACAGAAGAGTTTGGCAGTATGAGACAGAGATATAGGTCAAGTACAAGTAGGACGACTATGATTGTTATTCTGACTTCAAAACTGGATTCACCACGATCAGAGCTTTCCAGTGGTACTCTTTAACATGTACTGGTATATTTGATACACGCCTCATCATCTCCCTCACACCTCATCCCCTCCATGTTCGTATCATCGACCCTAATCAGATTAGACCTCACTTTTGAAAGCACAAGTGGTTTGATCGGCCTTCCAATTTTGCTCAGGGTCGCATTCTTCTGTATCTCCATCAATGTCTCAACACTGCCTTGTCTTTTATTGGTTACAGCAGCAACAGGTGGAGGTTGCAGTTGCAGTTGTTGACCAGCATCAAAACATAGCTTAGCTACATACCGTTCACAATCACAATCACAATCGCAACCATCAAAAGCCGATAAACTCCCGCTAGCTATATCGGGGCCATCTCTGGTCTCACAAAAAGCTCTTTCTTTGTGCCCACCCTTTAAGTCCAACAGCACCCAAACTCTGCCCATGAGTGGCTGAAGTTTGACCCACGTTTCTGTTGCAGCGAGTAGGCGTCTAACGGAACAGGTTTGACGGAACAGGTTTGACGGAACGGAACAGGCACGAGTGTAAACAAATCTGGATTTGGAGCGGCTTTGCTACAAGCTAGTGGTTGTTTTGAAGCAGCCATACAGAACAGGTCGGGTCACTGATTGTGGGTGGATACTAGGATTCACGGCAACAGAAGCCCCACAACTCCCAGGGACGTGATTCAGTTAAAATCGCCCCACTTCTTGATCATGTGACTTGTACTTTTCCTACTATTCTCTCACCTCATCATCCTCCACCTTTGGACGATCTACACTGCAAGCATGCCAAACCAGATAAGGCTGTTAGCTGCAGAAAAAAGCAAAAGCGAGAAACCGAAAAGTATTGGCGGAAGATGAACAGAAGAAGGTTGGAAGCAGTTTGGAAGCAGTGGTCTGGTTGGGCTGCTTGTGGTAGAAGTAAAACAATGTTCGTTATCTATTTCATCTGAACACTACAGTGTGAACGAACTGTACTCGTACGGTACCAGTAGCTGCCAACTACTTGCTGTACTGCTGATATTGCTGTCTCGGATTACTACAAGTATGTACACGATTCATATCGATGCGTGTATCACCCAGAAATGTCTCAGCATCTCGTCTCATCTCCTTATCGCGATAAGCAAATGCATAAAGTGGCTACAAGCAAGTGGCTAGACAAGCTCAGTTGCTCTCGAGACATCGAAGCCGTGCACTTCTGATCTCTGCCCTTCTTTTGAACGCACGATCCTATCTAATCTAATCGTGGGGGTCATTGTCTGAGATACGGAAAGCCACAGACTGGCGAAAACTGATCAATAACTCAGGAGTCTTTATCTATCCTACCTGCTTCTCCTAGCTTCAGTCAGTCACACGTATGAGTAATCTACTTACAGACAGCATGAATAGAGTAAGTAGCTACTTGTAATTGCTCGTTCTGTTGATTCCCTCTATAGCTCCTTCTTCACCATTAGAGAAAACTTCGATTCGCTCACCCAAACCAAGTGAGACAGATAAGACTGAGACACTTGCGGCAAGAAATCTCAGAGCGTCTCATCACGCGACCACCTTAATCCTCACTCCTAATTACTCGTGTTCTACAATTCCCAGAATCACTAAACCAATCTTTTGTCTATCACCCTGTCTATCTAACAAGCAGGAAATAAATATAAATGAGCAATCTTGCAATCTTGTCCTTGATGAGCATGGTGATTCCCTGGGAAAAGAAGCCCTTGAGAATCTGGCCCTGACAGCCCTCCCACAGCCCAAGAACACCCTCCTTCTTGACTGTATCCACCACCATCTGCGAAGCTGATCGGGCCTTTGTTTTGCCATTATCAGTCTTGACCTGAAGCCGGGTCTTGGCCAGAATGTAAGGATAGGTGATGAGACCGGCCAGAGACTTGGCCAGAGCCGAGTAGAGGAACAACTCGCCTCCAGTGGGGTTGTCTCGTCGTTTGTAGGGGATCAGATTGGCCTTGAGAGCCTGGAAAAAGTAGTAGGTCAACGAGGGGTTGATGGACAGCACCACGGTGGCCTTGTAACCGGTCCAGAAACCCGTAATGCCCTTCTCCTTGTAGATATCCTTGGCGATCTGCACAGCAGAGGGGGTCTCCACAGTAGTAGGGGTGACGGGAGGGGCCTGGGGCTGGACACCGGTGATCACGTGACCGTACTTCTTCTCCGATGCGGCCGCCGCGTCTGGGGAAGCTCTGTTGCTCTTCTTCTGCACCAGGGCAGCTGTCTGTTGTCGGGTGACAATGTTACCCAGGGGAGAGGTGATGAATCTGCAGAAGATTCCGGCCAGAGATCCCACCAGCAGCTCCTCGGCGATTCCGAGGGTTTTGGGCAGCCGGCCATTGGGCAGACGTTTCATCTTCAGTCGGTTGTTTCGCAGAAAGTCGTAGGCGAAAAAGTAGAAGAAGGCAGATACCATGGTGGAGATGGTGTCTTGGAAGGCTCCGTCGTAGAGCGCGAAAATGCCCTCGCTCTTGACAATCTTGGTGAACGCGTCCAGCAGCGACTTGTACTGGTCATCCTCGTGCAGATAGCCCTTTTGGACCTGGAGACGGGTGGTGACCAGATCAAGAGGGAAAACAGCCAGGTTGGCCACGGCGCCTCCAATAGCTCCGGAAAGAGCCGAGGCTCCGGCACTCATGTCGGAGGGCTCGAAATTGGCGGCTCTGTCGGCGGCGGATTCGGGTTTCGACATCTGTGGGGAAAGTGGAGTGTGTGTGTGTGGTGAGCAACGTTCCTTGATGCTGGAGATAATGGCGACATGTAGGGTTGCAATTAGAGTTCCATGTAAGGGATTTGGAGTGAGGCATTAGAGGGGGAGTTAAGGGGGGGTTCGGGGTGTTTCTTGGTATTAAACGAGTCCTCCGAATGATACAAACTGGCTGGTATTATTTTCGTCTTGTTTGGACCAATATCACCCGTGTTGTTGTGTGTTTGGTTTCTTGGTGAAATAAGCTATACTTGTGAGTTTTTGTTCGATTTCGATTTTGAAAATTCCCGAATGGATTTCGTGGCTGGCTGATTCGAGTTGTGCCCTTAGACTCTCAAATTTGTCACTCAATCGACCGTCAATCGCGCCTCCACGTTCACATCCATTCTCCCAATGCAAAATGCGAGAGATTACCAACTTTAAAAGAGCCTAATGTTTGCGTGGTGCCGAAGAATTTCTCTAGCTCGTATAGTGTCTGGCAAGGGGCAATAGTCAGGCCACCTTATGTTGCTGGGATGTTTTGCTTGAGAGCAGCTTTCAAAACAAGTATATAAGAGCCGCCGTTCGCCCTCACTTTGCCTCACCCAAACACAACCGTCTCTCCACCCCCCGCTTTCAGGCACGCAACCTCAAACCTCGGTTCGGCATGCACCCTTAGCATAAGTCCGGGGAAGTTGTAATATGCGGTGTGGGGTAGCGTAAGTACAGTAGGGTAACTGGGAGGAGTGGTGCAACTTCAAGTAGCAGCGGGCGCGGTACGAGTATCGTGCTACTTGAACTATTTGTAGTGCTTTTAACAATAGACACTCTGTCGTATACATTTCTTGCGACCGACTTTATTTCTTCGTCAAAATGTCACAACTTTATCAGACCATAGTCCTGGAGGGGAAGCGTTGTATACAGCAGAGAGTATAAAAGGGTGTAAACGGGGCTCAAATGATGATTGGCTAGTGTTTGGTGGTTTGGATCTGGCACAAGTTGTTACTGGGGTGTTTTTAATGAGTCTGACACAATGAATT
This sequence comes from Yarrowia divulgata, assembly GCA_900519045.1. Classification (NCBI taxonomy): domain Eukaryota; kingdom Fungi; phylum Ascomycota; class Dipodascomycetes; order Dipodascales; genus Yarrowia; species Yarrowia divulgata. The sequence goes on from ULGQ01000005.1 coordinate 1,094,906, forward strand.
TGATATGCACAATGATGTTGATGTGCGTATAGGGGGTGTTCTTGAACCACTACGAGAGTCAGCTATACCAAGAGCTGGAAGGGCTTTTTTTTGAATCTGCCAATTCAGCTCACTTGTAGAAGTGCCGGACTACATTCCACAAGTAGTCTATCGACTCTTCTCAACAGTTCATACCGGGCGAGCGGACCATTCTCTCAAGTGGTGCCATTGGCGATGAGTCTTGTTTCGTTCTAAGTGGGCCACGTTTATGTATTTGCTTTCTGCCATACGAATACTCTCTGTTCCATCACTTTTTGATCGCTGTCCAATCTCTGTCCACAAACCACCACCTCAGTCGCTGGATCAGTCTTCCCTGACTAACTAAACCCAAGTAATTTTGAGCTCTCATTTCCAGCAAAAACACTGGTACTGTAAGAAATAGTGGTTTCATTACTGTACTCAATTTAATATCACAAATAGGTCATCTTGAGCAGTGAACAGATTTGCTCCTTGTCTCTCCACCACTGGAACCCCGATTCTGTACTGCTACCCCTAAATGACTCTTCTCTTTACTAAATCCCAACTAATTGAAAGAAATGCTGCATGCTGATCGATGAAGTCAGTTCAGGAATGTATTGGCAAGTCCATTTCGCTAGAAAACGTACACGTGACGGGTCTGCTGCTTTCGTTAATCTCGTGAAACTCGCTGCTGCCCCTCTGACTCACTTCCTATCCTTTGATCAACAGTCGCATGACATCACCGTGAGGTCACATAGCTCGAATCTAGTGTCGTCCTATATACACCATATTAGCAGTGTTACATAGACGGACTGGATGTGTGCATACTGCCGGGTCTTGAAAGAGCCCAAATTGGTCTTAATGACCACACTACAGATAGGTCCCTTGATAGAGCTACTGTAGCGTTGCATTGGTTGTGCAAGAGTCATAGATAGTTACGGAGGTGAAAAAAGACGGAGAAGAACGTATGAAGCAGATGAGGCGTATGAACGGTGCAAGGTATCACCAAACGTCCGATGATCTGCTCGTCATCTCCCTGTGCATAGCAATATAACGTGACTGCTATACCCCCCATACTGTCTTACATCAGTACAACCATTTATAGTGTTAGCTAATTAGGGGTCATGGTGAGATACCACAGTAGCCAGACGATCCCAGATAGCCGTCTTACATAAGCAGCAGTCAAACAAATCCCTCATGTCATTTTTTGGACCGTGGCACAATTAGCAGCTTGAAGCACTCCATATTCCGTCGTCACTTTTTCCCAACCCAAACCACATCCGGTAATTAGACAGAAACCTTTTTCTGGGTTGACTAAAAGAAGACAATCGCTTTGTCATTTGGACGAGTGTAGGAGGGCCAAAAGGAATATGTTGGCGTCTTCCAGAGTGCGGGATTTGTGTTGGGCAAAGTGCGGCGTCAGTGGGGGGGGTTTGGAGTGTGCGAAATCCGTCTTTATAGCAAGCCTCTATGGGCATTTATATACCCTGCCCTTCTGTCGCTCCCCTCTGGGACACTCTTATCAGCGCATATACTTTGAGAAGCCGGGAGCGAGGGGAGCGCCAGTGGCCACAAGTTGATGGTTGCCCAAGCGCAAGCGGAACACGGCATCTGAGCTGCTGAAACTCGGGTCAAAGTCAAGCCAAGTCAAGTGCGTGCACCAGAGTAAATTAGTCATGGTCATGCTGACAAATCGGGTGAGGGGGGAACAGGTGGTGAAGGACAGTCTGTAGAGGGGGACTGCCTTGAGCTCAGGAGTTGAAAACCCGTCCTCAGAGTAACGTAGATAAGACGGTATCCGGACCAGCTGGCTCGACTTCGTATCGTATCGCACCAGTTGACACCATCCGTCCCCTCCCCCTCCATGCACCTGTTTCAGGGCTTGCCACACTTGCCCAAGCTTGTGCTGCATCTGCGGTTAGGACATCGCAAATTAGCCTTTCCAACCTCCCACTCCTCAGCTGTGTCTTCTCACTTCTTGCAACTCTTCTCTCACGTTCAAATCACCACCTTCCACCAAGTGCACAGAGAAACCCCCAGGGCGCCAAAAAGACAAAAAAAAAAACATCAAAAACACCCGCGACAACCATGAGCTCCAGCAGTGCTAATCTTCTTATGAAATACTACCGGGAGCTGACCGATCCCAAGAAGGCCATCCCTAGTTTTCATATTACTGTGAGTAAAACACGGAAGCGAGAGGCCGGAGGTCTCGAGCGGACAACATCCCGTTTGTGTCAGGGACCATATCCTGTTTGTGTGCCAGGGGGCAACAGCAGGTTTGTGGTGAGACGTCCCGTGCGCCACCCGGTGAACCAGAGCGACAGCGTCTCGCGCGTACCTCACTCTGGTCCCGGTTACAGGGCGTTTGCGGCGTCCACAGCACCCACGATGCTCACAGCGTGCCACGTTGTTGAGGGGGTGTCAGGGAGATGTCTAGGACGTGTCACACAAGCCCAGACACTCCCCGACATGCGCCCTACGTCCTGCAACGACCGCACATCCACACACGCGCACTTACTAACCGCAGCTTGAGGACGACAATATTTATTCATGGAACGTGGCCGTCATGGTCCTCAACGAGGACTCGGTATACCACGGCGGATACTTTAGAGTGAGTACACACACACCCACGGAGACCAGACACCTGGCTCTTGACAGGGTTACAGATGACATGACACACGACACGGACAGAGAAGACAGGGGAGAGACGTGGAAGGGGTGACGGGGAGAGAGCAGTAGTGTGCTCGCCAAACACACCGGCTATCGCCATTCAGAGGGCTACGCACCCCGACTTTTACGGGCCACAAAATACCCCCTGGTGTTGAGGCCCCAAAGTTGGTTTGCTGTTGTGTCCCCCTGTGGCGGCACCGGCGTTCAAAAACCGTGAAGCTACATCGGACATCCGTCGGCCGAACCCCACAACAGCACAACACCACCGATGACATGGGCGATGTCGTGTTCCGATCATCATATCGGTGTTCACACCGCCACTACGCTGCCCTTTTTTTTTTCCTGCTTCCCTACCCGTCTCCATACAACTCAACACAACGCACACCCACTACCAAGGTGTGGCCTGTCTATTATTGAGTTTGCCCCGGCAACCGAGATCGGGAATCTACACCAGAGACGAAAATACTAACCCAGGCACAAATGACATTCCCCGCGGACTTCCCATACGCGCCGCCAAAGTTCAAGTTCACTCCGCCCATCTTCCACCCCAACGTGTACCGGGACGGGCGGCTGTGCATTTCGATTCTCCATCCCGGAGGAGACGTGATGAGCGGAGAACCAGACCAGGAGTGCTGGTCGCCAGTGCAGTCCGTGGAGTCTGTGCTCATTAGCATAGTGTCGCTGCTGGAGGACCCCAACATCAACTCGCCAGCCAACCCGGACGCCAGCGTCATGTGGAAGAAGGACAAGGAGGAGTATCGAACCAAGGTTCTCCAGGACGTGAAGCTGAGCCGAGAACACATTCCCGAGGGCTTTGTGGTGCCGTCCTCGTCCTCCGCCTACGTGGCTCCCAAGGCTCCCGAGCACAAGGACGTTGTGGACGACAACTTTTGGTACGAGTCGGACGACGCCAGCATGGTGGACGACGACTCCATCGACGAGAGCGAGGTGTACTCCGATGAGGATGAGGACGATGATGACGACGACGACGAGGACGACGAGTAGTGGCCGTAGGCTGTTGCCACTCATCCGAGAGACTGACCGCTTAGAAACAGAACATAGTAATGCATAATGTGAAAGAGAATGTGATGGTGGGGGGTGAGGGTGGTAGAGGCAGGTGTGGAAGTACAATAGTCGGCTGAAAAGCAGCTATAGATACGAAAATAGGGGTACATAATGGAGCCGTATAATATCTCATGAGTGCAGTATGAACTGTATCTGTAGGATGTCGTCAGTATGCAGTTGAAAAAGTACAGTATGTGCCATGACAACAGCTCTGGACATTACTTGTGCTGCTTACTGTGCCTTTAGGCCTGTGGTGAAACCGTAGCCTGTACTCTACTTATCGGTGATCCCCTCTGAGCCTGTGACTCTACAGTAGCACCTGTGGCTTCGTCTAGTTCATATGTCGACTTAGACAGGTGGAGTGTAGAGGATGTGGAAAGGCTGAGAGTGTAGAAGGTGGTGATAAGGGGGACGAAAGAGGGCCAACTGGAGACGAAAGAGGACCAACGAAAGAGATTTTCTACTATATATACGAGCGCAGCACCATCGATAACATAATTCAACCATGACCACTTTTGACACTCCACAATCTAATCAAGCGTGTCACCCACATCCCGTGTGAGCGATTTGTCCATGGTTCGGCTTTTGGCCTGTTGGGTGATATTGGGGGGCTGTTTCTGTATGCAAGATTATGCATAGGTATGCAGCGGGTAGAGAGGCAAGCTAGAATTCGGTGATTGGGGTGTGAGGGGGGGACGGGTAAAAAGGTGGTGTGTTCTCAAGTGGTTGATGGAGTGCGGTTCGTGTCTCGTCATCATATGTTTCTGTAACGGCTTTGAGGACATGTCACTGTACTGCTAATGGCTGTCTATAAATATAGTCTACGATACTTCGGTTCATATCGCGTTGTCAGGGTGACGTTAATTGGTAGTAAACGGCCCAACACATGTCACTCTACACCTATGGTATAATGTCACTCGGTGCTGTATACAGCCAGTGTCTTACTTGTTTGGTAACGGCATAGCCTTGTCTCACCAGTAAAAAAGACACTAACCTGCAAGTACATGCCCCTCGACAGAGGTCGGTGTTAGCAGTTAAGAAAGTTGGGGTGTGGAAGATGGTAAGACGAGATGTAAGCGGTTATGCAGAGGTAGAGGTGTTTCAGAGTGGGCACGTGACTCGTGGGCCTGTGACTCGAGCCCACGTGACTTACAAATGTACAAGTACCGGTACCTATCCATCTATCCATAACCGGTTGTATGTCCTTGTCCAGCATTGCTCAGTATCATCAACAGCCCATATCGGTACTGTGTCTACAAAACTTACAGAGTCGCTAGAAACCATAGCGCACCTCTTCGGCTCCACGAAAGACTGTTAATAATCTTCTGGTGGCTCCGCCGGCTGACTGTATCTCCGCTTTCTACTTCCATGTCTTTCCGTTGGTGTCTCGTCATTCTCCTCCCCAAAGGTTACCCGGCCATGAGCTTCGGCTTAGGCATCGGTTTTAAACAAGACTGGGAGGGAATCCGGCCGTTAGAGTTGGCAACAAGTGGTCCAATTTGTAAGCGGATACATGAGAGCGGCAGTCGGGTGTGTATCAAGAGTGCCATCGGAGATTGGTGGTTGGAGAGCAACGGAGGGTAAAGTCGATTTATTGGCTGACTGTGAAGAATTTATGGGTAGCAAACTAGTTTTGATCAAGTCTTAACAGCCAGAGCAGTCTCCCCAAACCCTTGTTTGTCTTACCCCACCTATCGTCTTGCAACTCTCCTCTCTACCACCACCTTTTTTAGTTTGCACTAAGGCGGGTCCGTTGGAAACAAGCCCAATGTTAATAGCAATTAGCGAACAACCGTTGGATGAAGGGCAAGGCAAACACTAACTTTGTACGATCGAGGGGAGCGCAATGTAGTGTTCAAACGGCAGGATAGATGGGGGATCGAGGGTGGTTTTGGCGTTTTGAAAGTGATATCTGGTGACTGCCACGTGTCAACTGTCAACTGGTTGATTTTCAGCCCAAAACTACATCTCCTAGACCCATCCAAGCCCTCCCAGCTCTTCCTTCCCTACGCTTCCAAAACGAACCTTGTCTTGTGGGGGGGATGCAGGTTCCTGATATCACCAATCCGCCGCAACAAGACATATAAAGGGGGTGTTCCCGGTCCACAATTCGAATCATCAATCCCATACACACACACACACAACAACAATGTCTTACACTCGAGTCACTCTTCAGCAGCACCCCAAGACCACTATTGAGCCCTCCACCTTCAAGGACGAGACCGTTCCCATCCCCACCAAGGACGACCTCAAGGACGGACAGTACCTCATCAAGGTCAAGCTGGTGTCTCTGGACCCCACCCTTCGAGGCCAGATGTCCGGCCAGAAGTCTTACATCGAGCCCGTCAAGCTTGGAGACGTTATGCGAGCCTGGGGAATCGGAGAGGTTGTTGAGTCCAAGAACCCCGAATACAAGAACGGCGACATTGTTTCCGGAGTCGTCGGTTTCTCCGAGTACGCCATCGGCCACAACCAGGACCACCGAAAGATCCCCAACCTTCCCGGTATCCCTCTTGAGGACAACCTTGGAGTTCTCGGTCTGACCGGTCTCACTGCCTGGTGGGGTATCAACGGTGTTGCCGGCGGAATCAAGTCTGGCGAGACCGTTTTGGTTTCCGGAGCCGCTGGAGCCACCGGCTCTGTTGCCGGCCAGCTCGCCAAGATTGCCGGCGCCAAGGTCATTGGTATTGCCGGAGGAAAGGACAAGTGCGACTTCATCACCAAGGAGCTTGGTTTCGACGTTGCTCTCGACTACAAGTCTGCCGACTTCAAGAAGGACTTCAAGGAGGCCACCAAGGAGGGCATCGACGTCTACTACGACAACGTTGGAGGAGAGATTCTCGACATGGCTCTCATGGCCGCCAACGACTTTGCTCGATTCATCATGTGCGGAGGAATCTCCCAGTACAACCTCGACAAGCCCCAGCCTCTCTACAACGTTCTGCAGACTGTGCCCAAGCGAATCAAGATGCAGGGATTCATTGTCATGGACCACACCGAGCGATTCCCCGAGATCATCAAGGATCTGGCTACCCTGATTTCCCAGGGCAAGCTCAAGGCCAAGACCCATCTGATCGAGGGTCCCGTCACCGGTCTGCCCAACGCCCTCAAGTCTCTGTTTGAGGGTGCCAACACCGGAAAGATGGTCTACAAGCTTGATAGCAAGCTCTAGACGGTCTAGTCAACGCATCAAAATAGTAAATAGCATAACGGATATGGATTGTAACGATCGAGGAATTGTAGACAGTACTACGAGTACCCCATCGAGCTCATCGCATCGATAAGCTTATCAGTGAACTCTATCGACAGGACGATATTTTCCTTCTGGAACATACCTTGACGCACAGAGCGACTATCACTTTCGAGAGTTTGAGCAAGACCAGTGTTTGGTTGCTGTTTGAATTTGGCGAGCAGAGAGAGACGACGCAACCAGAGTGTCATGTTCTAGAATGTTCGATTGGAACCATGCACCAGATGTGTACGTATAAAATGCACGGCGAAATGGCAGCCAAGAGATTTTACAAGTACAGTAGTGACTTTAGTGACTGAAATAACCATGAGACAAAAAGATCCAGATGAGCTCAAAATGAGTCTTCGTACATTTGCTGGAAAACCGGGGTTCTCGTCATGGAACACCATGGAACGTTCTACCGTTTGTATCACGTGACCCACCCAAATAAACACTGACCTGGTTGTGCCTGAATCTTGTTGCCCATTTTGGCAGGTGGTAATTAACACCTGTGCAGGCATATACTGAAATCTGAGCAAAAGTAGGGTGACTTCCTACTTATACATTCCGAACGGTAGCCTACAGTTTATTACATCGCGTATTGCAGGCGAGGGGCGCGCGTTTTGGAGTGGTGGATATTGCAAACATCGTGTCGTGCCCTGTGTTTCTATAGAGACACAGGTCGGGTTGCCCAGTATGTACGACACGACAATATCTCGGAAAATGCCAACACTTGAGCACACTCCGTGGAACAAGGAACCCCCGCATAATCAGCTGAAAAGACCCAAGAGTCAACAAACGTGATGAAATGCTAACGGGATTTAATTTTCTGTCAGGTCCCAAAAATCGCGCTCAGATACAGCTGCTCTGGAGGTGTAGGGGGGGCTTGGTTTGAAAGTCTTGAAAGAGCAGTTGCTTCACACACCTTTTGCCACTGCTAGCTTCTATTTTTGGCTTCTCCTGGGCCCCTAATTACCCCCCAATAAACGCGAGCTTGTCAGCCATACCTTCCCATCTCCTTCCAAGGGCTCTGTTGGTTCTAAACTTTGACTTGCTCCTCAGAAGCACTTAGCGCTGCGAAATGGCGGGGGGAACCAAGTCTGCGCTTGCTCTCCTCCTCCTCTATTTTCGCATCCAGCTTCAAGCCGCCAACGCCCTCTCTCTCAACATCCACCATGGGGCTCATTGAAACTGTTGGCGAATCCGTGGGCCTCGACTACGTTCAGGGCAAGGTTGGCGATATCGCCGGCCACCATCTTAACGCAGGTGAGTGAATCAGGAAGGGCGAGCGACAGTGACATATTGGGGGCCATGGTACGACTTGCAACACCATTCTCACCTACTAACACAAGATCCCTACTTCCAAGAAGACGAGCAGGGAAACCAGAAGAAACTCAAGGCCCCACCAGGATGTTCGGAATACCAGAAGAAAAAGTGGAAGGAGCTGAAACAGACGGCGTGGAACCACGACCGCTGCTGCTGTGGGTGCTTCTGGGCCGACTGTGGCGTTGGTCTATGTCCTCTCGTGTGTATTATCCCCGTCATCGGGCCCATCATCATGTGGGCGATGCGAGGCCACATCGTGACCCAGGCCCAGGAGCTGGGCTGTCCCGAGACAGTTCTTCTGAAGATGAACTCCAACATTCTCATTGACTTCCTTCTCGGCCTGGTCCCTGTTCTGGGACCGTGGTTTGCCTGGCTGAATGGCTGCTCCACCCGAAACGCAGCCATGGCTCACAAATGGCTGGCCAAAGACCTGGAGAAGAAGGGAGGATGGATCTCACACAATGGAACAGGCGTCAGCAACACGGCCCGCACAGGTTTGGGAGCTCCTACATACACCCAGAGCTTTGACGGCGGCAAGAACGGAGGCTACGATTCTCACAGAAACGCTCAAGGCTCCCGAGACATGCGAGCTCCTCCTCCACAGCAACAATCACGACAGATGCCGCGCCAACAGCCCCGACAGGGACCTCCACCACCGCAAACAAGAGGACCACCACCTCAGCAACAATACAATCCCTACACGCAGCCTCCGCCAACAACTTACCAGGCCCCGACTGCGGCCAAGAAAACGACAAAGAGCAAGGCTGGTCAGAGTGGAGTCCAGCAGGCGGGTTACTACTAATTATTTAAGAGATTTGACATATGGACGAGCGAAAGCTGTGTTGTAGGGGTATCATGAGAGGAAGCTCTGCTTCAACTGAGTCTTTTGGTAGCCGAGGTTTTGCTACAGTTACTCTACACATTGTGGTATGTTGAGTAGCAAGACTTGAGACGCTGTGGTGTAGTGTTTCTCAAAGTCAGATGTAGAATGTCAATATTGAGAGTGTAGTGACAAGTGACGATCGTTCCTAATACAACATCTGTCTCCTCCAATAACTTATCATTATCTATATGATTCTTGTATATAACTTATGTTAGATGGTGTGCACCGAGTACTCCTGGTGTTCATTTTCGTTTGTGTAGTTTTGCTGTAGCCTTGTAAAAAGAGCTGTTCGTGAGGTCACCTACAAATCACTGGCTCCTCCAATGCTAACAGCCTCTCCAGGCTTGAAGGGAGGCAGACCGAGGTAGGGACAGCCGTCACATCGGAAAGCGTCTCCCAGAGCACACGAGCCACATCCTCCAGTCTTGCCCTGCACGGTGAAGTCGATTTCGGCGGTATCTTCGGCCGACAGAGTCACGGTGTTCTGTGCTGCCAGCTGGGCGTCCTTAGCCTGTTCCTCCATTTCCTTGAGACCGCAGGTGCAGTCCTTGCAGGCCTTTCGTCGCTTCTTGCCGGGTCCAGGATCACACTTGGCAGGGATCTGGATGGGGATGGACAGGTCTGTGTCGTCGGCCATGAGATCGTCTTCATCCATGAGATCGTCGTCGTCCATAGACAGAGTCACCACCGAGTTGAGGTTGACGGTGGCGGCGGGGTTGTTGTTCTGAGTGGTGCTGGGTGCAGTCGCTGGACTGGCTCTCTTGAATGCAAACTTCTTGGGGCCCCCTCCCGACTTTTTGAGCAGCGTGGTCCCTGTGGCGGCAGGCTTGACCCACTTCTCTCCTTCCTGGGCCAGACCAGCCATGATGAAGTCCATGACCTGAGAGCCATCCACGGCTCCGTACAGAGCTCCTCCGGGCGCCAACGAGCCGCTGAGAGTCTCCAGCAACGACGCCGGCAGAGTCACGGGCTGTGGCGACTTTGTGAACACCTGGATGGAGGCGTATGTGTTTGCTGGCAGCTGGACCTGGGTGCCTATTCGTTCCAGCAGCTGGTGAGATGCGCCTTGGTTCTGGGCCATGATGTTGGCCACCAGCGCTTCGTCGGTGACCACCGAGTTGTCGAACACTAGTAGATTTGACATGTGAGATGTGTGTGCTGAAATTTGGCCGATGTTGTTGATCGTCAAGTCAGGTTTTTTCTGATATGAAGTTGTAAAGACTGTTATAACCGTTCACACAATTCTCGATATTAACCTTTTTTTCCGCGGGTCTGCTCTAATTACGCCCAACTCTATTTATCATCGTGCAGAAAGCGAGAGAGTGAGTCAAGGCTTTGTCAGAGCTGGGCCTGTTGACCAATGTGAGGCCGCGGATTGCAAATGCGTGCCGATATCGGCGTGCCCGAGTGTGCTTAGTCAGCTGTAGAACCAGCTGTAACCGGCTAATAGACAGTATACAGTAAAGCTGGAATCAGGGCAGCTACAAGTACCACACGTAGCTACAGTTAGCGCTGTCTCATCTGGCTAATAAGAATTTTCAGAGCTTGACTTGACTGAAAATTCAGCCTCAATGAGAGACGGCACTTTGGATAACCTGTACAAACCAGCCACTGGTGGCGATGAAACGATGGAGGTTGAGATCTGGAATTTGACACGCGAAATGTTCTAGAGTGTTCCATGGTTCTGAGCCCTACTCTGTGGCCATAATTAACCAGGACTGTACAAGTTCACTCACTGCCCACAATAACCTCGGTTCAATACTCCGTCAGGGCCGCATTGGGAGTGTTCGAATAATTATACAGTGTGGTGAACCACCGACTGATGCTATTTTTGGCCTTGGGACAGAGACTGCCTTTCTCGAGGGTGGCTGATATGGGGTGATCTGTGAATATACACACCTGAGACGGCGATGGCAGTACCGCTACAATGCGTCATGTCAAATGATCATGCTATGAAAACTGGTGGCGACTGTAGATACGGCCAATACGACCTTGGCGGGGTATAGCTGAAGGGGGGTACGAGTACCAAAGATGCTGTGGGTGCGGGAAGGTCTTGTTCAAGAAGAGCCGATGAATATGTGAGATGCTAGTTTTATACAAGTACTGTACTTGTACAAGTACTTGTACTTGTAAGATCGTGTCTCAGTCAGCATATCAGTCAACATGACCCTTTTCAACCGCTCTCGCCAAACACTTGACATTATGCACCCCATAGAGGGTCCATTTATGCTCCATAGTCAGGTCTGTCAAAATGACGGGAATGTGGATGTTTCTCGAAGGGTGGCCGCCAGTCGCGACTGTGCATGCTGGCAGGTTGGTTCTGGACAAATCTCCAGTCTTCTGACGAGCTCTGGCGTGTGGTACAGACCCACCCCTACTTGTCGGTGAAGCTCCGAAACCAGGGTCCGAGATGCAGGTGAGATGTGGAACGGTGTACGAGCACATGGACGATAGTACAAGCGGAGTAAGTATTTGTACCTGTAGTTGTACTCGTACTTGTGGGTGAACCGTTGTCATTCGGGCATCAGTCTGGACAATTAACCACAGCAACGTTTGCAACGTTGAAACTATCAATACGTATTTGACTGTGGTAGCGCGAAATTTGGATTTTGTGGGGTAAAAACATGAGGCAGTCCGGGGCGAAATATCGGGGCGGAACTAAGAGAGGTGATGACGTGGCAGAAGAAGAAGGCGGAGGTTTGGTTTATAGTTGCAACAATGGATCCGACCGATTGTTTGCTGTGAGCGTATCAGCTTTTACGTGAGACTTGTGCACATGCTGTAGCTACAGTAGCCTTGGACAAGGTCGTAGACTGAATCACTGCAACAGTAACATGTCACCATTTGTTATGACATGTGTCCGGTCGGACGGCTGTCAGAATGACGTCACAAACACTAGTGTACGAGTGTTGACTTCCTTCGATTATGACTGCACTGGTAGCCTGTCATTGCCCTCGGTCGACGCTCTTACCCCACACTTTGTGGTTGCTATGCATAATCGAGGGGATGATGATTTTTGTTGGGTGAAGTTAAGTGGTTAAGGAAGGTGATTGAGCAATTGAGATTGTTGACGATGACAAGCGCAATCATGTATTGTGGTCAGAGTGTGGACGACGAGCAGCTCTGTTGGCTCTCTATACACTCCAGATCACTTCACCGACCCTACTTGTACAGTCCACGGCCCCTGCGTAGTGTTCCCCACATTCCTCGTCAGAGAGATGGACGGACATGTTGGTCGACGGATCGTGTTTGTTCGTGCTTGTTCGTGCTTGTTCGAGAGCCTTCTGAATCGCTCCGACAAGGTCCGACTACGTGAAGAGGATGACAAGGACGAGGGTGGGCTTCCCCACATGAGTCATTGTGGAGAAGATGATGCAAGAAGACGGGGAGCTGTTGAAGCGGTGATCAGATCCATGCCGTGCCAACCATTGCGGGTGCTGCTATTGCCATTGTACAAATCTCGGTCGATCTCAATGGCACCATTTCAGATGAGACATCAAGGAGAGTAAAAGTATGGAGAGTAGAGTGACAGGTTGAGCGATCCGAAACACGACGTTGGTGCTTCTGGAGCATTGCCCAATGCCGCAGTGCCAAATGCCGTTATTTTTGGCACCTCCACCGTACATACCGTATTTCACTCATTCATAATTAATTCCACCGGTTTCGAAACTATTGTTCCAGCCCTTCGGACTCGGACAACCCATCTTCCGCCAAAGCTAAAGGGGGTGACTCACTTGGATCATGCGAGCACATACAGCTTACCTGTCCACCTGACCTGGTGCGTCGTCCGGGACAAGTGACGTGATCAAGGCTGAGTTGGACACAGCAGCATGAAGATGGCTTTGATGGCGACAGCCAGCTCACACGACAGAGAAGGTAGTGCTCACGCAACTGTGGATACTAGCTTCCGCATCTTTCACTTTTTTTCACTATGGTAGCCAGCTCTAGACACCTTGTCTAAACGTTCAAACAAACCAAACCATGACGCAATCGGAACAAGCAGGCGACCCATCAGAGTTCGAGACAGCAACAAGATAACAACGGATCGGGCAAGGGAGAGACAGGGAAAAAGAGGGCAAGCTGGACTGGAGGAAGAAAGTCATGTTGCAATCTGTCGATATAGTAGCCACAGAAACGTATCAATGACGCCAGTCATACAATCCCACCACCCAATTGCGTCATAGTAGACCGCTTCCCATCGAATATCCCTCAACCCTCAACGGGTGGCGTTCCATCTATCGTCCTATCCACACTTTCTTTAGTTGACATGCTATGCACTGTTACGTAGCATTGTTGGGTGTCGTCTGCCGTCTGCCGTCGGCTTCGTCGCTGCTCGACAGGCCATTGCACCACCCCATTTCAGGGTGGCAAATGCGGGTCCACAAACTGGCCACACATGAGTCGATCGGATCAGTTTCTCTGGTGGTTCGGGAGCCTTCGGAACCGCTGTTTTCGTCATACCTCCGACCGCTATTTACCACCACCAAACCATCCACCAATTGTTTTTTCTTTCAACTGCCTGCCCCACACTTTCAATTTGTCAATGAGGGACTTGGGCTTGTCTGATTTTAAGGTTTCCCCGAATTTACGGTTCAACTCAAAATGGCGCTGTTTGTGCGCCTGTTGGTGGGTGTCGTTTGGGTGACTGAGTTTGTATGCGCGTGCCACGCTCAAGTGACCTCTTATCATAGCGTTGTGCAAACCTTAAAGTTGACGCCAGCACGGTCGGCCAGGGCCGTCTGTCCACAGCTCCGAAGCAATATATAAAGAGGCCAGCCAGACCCTCTGAAATTTCTTCTCATCAGGCTTTGACTAGTTCAAACAGAAACACAACCCGCAAACACACACAACCACCACCACAACCCCCCCTCCAATCATGTCCAACACCAAGAGCGCCCTCCCCAAGTACTTTGGAAAGCACGGCCACCAGGATCAGAACCCCAACGAGACCAAGAAGGGTGGCCACGGAAAGGGCAACTGGGGCAAGCCCGAGGACGACATTGAGGATCTCGTCGAGTCGGGCGAGTTCAACACAGGTTACCACCGTCGGCGAACCAATTCCAATGGAGTGGGCAACATTCAGCGGCCGGACTTTAACAAAATGACGGACGACTACGAGCAGGCCATTGTCGAAGAAGAGGCCAAATACCAGTCCTAGTAGCATCGATAGAGCTAGGCTATGACATTTGTCGAGATCCCCACGTTGGAGCTCGGTATGTATTTATGAAATGAGTATTTATGATTATGACTTGAGCGGATGGTAGGTGTAGACATAGTAATACCGGTATCAATTGAGTGAGGACACAGTCTTTTGCGACGCTTCTTGATTCAACGATTTATCACTACAAGTATTGCACAATTGCACAATTGCAACTGCACCATTGCGCAATTGCGCGTTGTAGGATCCGCTGGACCCACATCTATACGGTTTGTTTCATCACACAAGCTCCACACAGAAGTTCAATCCACCTATGAAAGCTCAGCAAAGTGCCCCTTGATAATACATTAAATTTAATACTCTAGCTGGCATTTGATTTTCCGCCTCAGACCTAATCGCTTTTCGAGCCCAGACTAGCCCAGCTAGTGCCGGTTAGCTTTCATTGCCATTGTTTGGAGGAGCTATTGGTTAGTTCGTTTGGTTATGCCCTAATACAGTTGGCTGTCTTCCTGGCGGCAACCCAAAAAGGACGATAAGGCATGTTAAGGTTGGAGGGAAATTCTTGTTTCGGAGAGAACGACGAAAAGGACAGAAATTGATAGTGGAAGAGGGTGGAGGTGAAATGAGCTTTTGCAATCGATCAATTGAAGCATGGGATTTCGATTGATCCACTTTTCACAGCGTTTCCCCATCTCAAACGCTCTGGAAAGACACTCTTTGGACACCGTGGCCGAGACAACAAACCCTGTCGTCTGTCTGTCTCTCTCTTCTGACACTGTTGATCGATTCTCCACCTACGAAAACACTGTAGGGTAAACCGGACAACTCTGATTGTCGTCCGTCTCTCTGTGCAAACGTGGCTTATCTCAAACGGTATCAGCTGGTGCTGCAGCCGATCATTCTACGATACAAGACATGATACCACCGTCTATCGATCTACTTTTCGCACGGTTTCCGTGTACGGCTGAGCAATGCAAGTAGAAGTTTCTCCTTTGATCGGAACAGCTTTCTTTGTAGCAATTGCAGTAGTTGCTGGCAAACTATTCTTTCGATCCGTCGTCGTATCTCTTATCCGTCGTCTTATACCCTTTGTAAGATAATGATACGGCTGCTTGTAGTAACTTCGTAGTTATGATACCGGGAGGGTGTGCGGAATGATACCAGGAGATCTGCCACTAAGGAGAACTGCAACTAGTGAAGGCGTATCGACTCTGGACTACTGGTGATGTTCCAGAGTAACTTCTGGTCCGAGAGAAACTCATACCTGGACTGAGAGCTTGGCAGTGTGTGCAATAGGGTCTTGCTCGAAGTTAACGCTTGCCGCAAGTCTGCTCCAGTATTGTCGCATCTGTTACAGGCTCTACAATCTCCACGACGTTCATACACTCAATACAATCTCTTCATTCAGTATATATCTCGTACTGTTCTTCGAATAAGAGCTTTCCGCGCTCTAAACGTAATGTGGGGTGTTCAGCGACTGTTTCATCGACCTGAAATGCAAATTAGAAGTGCCCGCCAAGGCATCTCGGTGGTGGAGGTAGTTGTGGCTACTCAATCACTTCTTCAGCAATGCTCGACAGCCTTCGCAGTGGGTTAACAGCGTCTCCCAGCGAGAAAGACTCTTGGGGGGATGAATGGCGGAGGGAGGTGTGGCACACTGGCACGAGTTGGGGTGAGTTGGGGGGTGTTGCTGGGGTGGGTGGACAACTCCGTTGTTGGATGAGGCCTTGTTCGGTGGTGGTGATTGCGACAGGCGGGGGGATTGAGGGTCTTCGTTGAAGTGAGTACCTATGAGTGTTGAGCATGCGTCCATTGTGTAAAGAGAATCGGGGCTGAAAGGGCGGGAAATCGGTGCTGATTTATAGTGGCGAAAAGTGGTGATGGCAGTAGTATTGTTGACAGATTGTCGATGGTTTGGCCACCCGCGTGTGCGGCTCGGAAATGAATTGATGAGCCGCACGGATTCTCGGATGTTTCTACAGTAGTTAAAACAGATGGGAAGAGAGCTTTAAAAGCATTGGGTGAATCAGAGCTACCGTTTTAATTGATTCCCAACTTTCCCCGCGGAAAATGTCTTCAAACGGTCACTTTACACTACCACGTTGACCTACCCAACGCCTTAGTGTAAGCCGCACACTGACTTTCAGACTTAGCCGAGAGTAAGATTTTCAGCGTCAAGTTGGAATTGGTGATGGGTATCTGAAAGCTCCGTGATTCATTGTCGTTCATCAAATGTGTGTATACTTTACTTTCGTGAACCCTTCGAGTGCCTCTTCCATTTCTTAGACAGTTTCACTCTGACCACGACACTCCTGATATTGGACCCTTCCACTTTGACAGAAACTCATCAGGCATCACCGAGCTGATCATCACCGAGACAGAGGTATTTCGGTCAGCCGTGGCCACCTTCTTCTCTGCCGATGAGTTCAGGTGGAGAATGGATTAAAGTGGTGGATGAGAATGACAGAAGTCATGAATGGACTAAAGCTGCACAGTGAGGCCAACCCACGGTACTGTGGTGGAATATTGCTGTCAAAGAGGAGCCCGTCTGTAACTTCTACGGTTGATTCTGGTGCCATGCAACACATGTCTTTCTTCCGAAACAAATCCCCACTGTCGTACGGCTCGACTTTCAGTACATCAACTCCAACTAGCCGCGTGGCCAAGCCTTCAGTGTCTGGTTTCAGATTACATAGGTCTGATCGATGTCTTGTATCACCCGTATGCCAATGGCTGTTGGTACCCCTATACGGCATTCTTGAGACCTACCGATATATTAACCAGCTCTAAGGTGGATCCACGGCGTGTTCTGATCTCAAGCTTATGACGTCTTTATTCCAACATTTAGAACTCCCTGACTTGGTCATACCCACAATCCCTGAGTTAAATCTCTTCATATTTCCCGACAAACCACTCCTACAGACCACCCCATGTCCTCTCATTCCTGAAAATCGTCAGATCTCAGATGTTGTATCACGATGTCTCACTTCACGCAGCAGCCCCTTCGTGCATCGCCGAGATGAAGCAGGTTTCAATGGGGGAACCTGCCCGATTGGTCTATATTGGTAGCGTGTAGAGATGGAGTTGCTGATGATCTGCCAGTGTAGATTTCGTGTGGACTAGACCCTGTCGTTTTGGTTTTGTAACCATACAGCTCTGAAGCCCGCGTGTGTATACTGAAAGAGCCATCGCAAACGTTGGTATACCACCCCCAAGCCCTCGTATCAGCGTCCCCTCTACCAGCCTGCATCCCCCGATCCGTCTGTTTACACGCAGGGAATTGTTTGGCACCGTAAACATGATACCGGGTCTCTAGGTTGCAGGCCGTTACATCTAATTATAGGCAAAGATCGTCATTGCGGTAAAAAAGGAGGACGCATGGAAGCACGAGAAAAGAGCGTGGAAACCCCTTGATCAGCTCGATCGACGGAAAACCTCGTGTCAAGACGCGTTTAGAACAAGTGTCCATGGACAATACGACTCACTTTTTCGCTGACGCTTTCACAGAGTTCCGTAGAAAAAAAAGAGACACGAAGGGCGTTACTGAGTTGTTGAAAATAAACCAAGGCTCGTCAATCTGGTGCTCCCTGATTATTGCGCATACATCAATTACCCCATGCAGCAACCATCGACTCCGATCACACCTCCTCCATCCTGTTTCATAACATCCTACCTCTTAAGGGGTAAAGGACCGGGGAAGAATTACAGCAGAGACGCGGTAAAAGGACGTCTAGAAACCTTGGAAACCTTGGAAACCTTGGAAACCCTGGAACCCGAGCCAAAGAGGATTCCCACGGACTAAATATAGCCAGATCGTCTGCTGTATATAAAGCGGGCTCGCCCTTCCCTGGATTGAAACATCATCACACAATTCTCTGTCCTTCAGCACACCGACACACAATGGTCTCAATCACTTCAATCACTCTCCTCTCTCTGGCCTCTCTTGCGATGGCCAACCCCATTCCTAACGCTGTGGTTGACGCTGCTGACGTCGAGAAACGAGGAGTGAGAACCGTCTACGAATGGGGCAACTACCCTACTGAGATTGGAAAGACCACCATTGCTCTGCCCTACACTCAGAAGGAGTGGGGCTGGACCATGTCTGAGGACGGCAAGACCCAGACTGTGTGGGACGGCCATACCTTTGAGGTTCCTCACTACACCACTGTGCACTGGACGTCTGAGATTGTCAAGACCAACTACCAGACCCAGCCCGTCTATTCTCAGGTCACTTACACCAAGACCAAGACCGTTACTGATTGAACTAGCTGGCCTAGGGCGCTTTAACTTCTTCACACCTTTAAATACTTCTAATTAATTCACGATTCCCGAATTCTTCAAATAACACTGTGCCTCTCACTACAAGTCTACGTAACCGTTATTTCTACCTCGGGCAACGCCCTACATCAAGCATGTATTACTGACCTAGCATGGATGTCATCTCTACTCTGGGCGCGCTGCAGCAAAAATCTCAAAATTAGTCTAAAGCGATAGTGGTGGTGGAAGGGGGTGAAGGGAAGCATTCAACCTCGCGGTGTGCTACCCGGTGAAACTGGAACTCTCGCGTAAACTAAACTTTCGCTTCATCAGCTCGTCCTGATCTGCAAGAGACAACTTGTTGATGACCTTGTCCATCTCGTCCTCGTCGTAGTCGTAGTCCAGCTTGTTGAGCGCCTTTCGGGTCTGACGGCGTTCTCGTTTGACTCTGAGATCGTCGTCGCCGTCTTCGTTGTCGTCGTCATCGTCGTCGTCGTCGTCATCGTTATCGTCGTCGTCGTCGTTGTCGTCGTTGTCAACGTTGTCGAGGTCGATATCGTCGCCGTTGTCGTCTCCATTATCATCGTCATCTCCGTTATCGTCGTCATCTTCCTCCTCCGGGTATCCGCCAAGCTTGAGCACAATCTTGTCGGCAATCTCGTTCCAGTCCATCATGCCTCCCATGCCAATCTCTCCATACGAGCCCACCACCTTTTCGACCGGTCGAAGCACCTCGATCCAAGGCATCTCCTCCTTGATCACCTTGAGATGGCGTTTGGTCACGGGCGAGTTGTAGGCATACGACGTCATGGAGGGAGCCACCAGAATGGGGTACTGGGTGTTCCATGCTCGAACCACGTTGGTCAGCAGATTGTCACACAGTCCAATGGCGATTTTCGACAGCGTGTTGGCGGAAAGGGGACAGATGACGAGAATGTCGGCCCACCGTCGCAGCTCAATGTGCAGAACGGGGTCCGACCGCGACTTCCAGGTCGACCATTCGTCCTTGTCTCGCCACAGAATCACGTCGGTGTGGAACTCGCCGCGGCTGACAAAGTGCTCTGCGGCTGAGGTGAGCACAATCTGGATGGCCACTCGATTGCGTCCGTAAATCTCCTCGAGTTTGTTGACGATGAGCCGCAGCTTGGACGTGGACACCGATCCCGTACCGCCCAGCAGAATGTGGATCTTGCCGTCGTCCTGGGGCAGTCGGGGGTCGCCCTGCTGGGCCGCGTCTTCTGCTCCGCCCACCACCGTGGACTGGCGCCTTGCAATGGGGATCTCTGTGGGCGGCGGGTGGCCTCCGGCGGGGTTGCTGAGGGTGCTTTCCACAATGGAGATCTGCTTGGGGGTCTGCAGCGTCGGCGAAACGGTCTGGTTTCGGCCGCTGGCGGACCCCGACCGGCTGCGTGTGTTGGCGTGCTGGTCGATGTCGTCGAGCTTGAAATGGGCGTGCACACTGGGCTGTTTGGAGTGCTTTACCGAGTTGTCGATGATACTGGGCTGCCGCGACCGGGGCTCTGGCAGATGCATCATCAGCTCCTCCTTGTCCTTGGAGGTGGAGGTGGAGTCACGCGAGTGCTCTCGCTTGAGCGGGTCGTGGGCATCGTCCAGCGAGTCCAGTGACGCCGCCAGGTTGCTCTTTTGCATGATGCCCTGGGGCTTGTCTGCGTTCTGTTGCGACGGGTGCTCCTTGCGAAAGTCGAGCTGCTTGTCGTCGAGAAACTTGGACGGGTGGGGCGTTTCGATTTTGAAGGTTGGTTTTGCCATCTCGCAAACTTGTGACCGCGTGTACGTGTATGTGGTTTGTGGGTGACCTGCGTGTGGTGTGGCGAGTGTGAAGGTGTGATGTTCTTGTGTGTGGTTTTTTTGGGCCTTGTTATGACTGTCCACTGCCTATGCGCTCAGGGAGGATTTGATTTTCACCTGCAGGACCCGGACCCTAAAGCAGAAGCAGAGACAGGAGAGAGTAAACAGGAGGAGGTAGGTTCTCTTGTGGCAGAGTTTGTGGGCCAGTTATATACAGCCAGCGTTCCTGTTTGTGTCTGTTACGTGCGTGTTTACGTGCGTGTGTGCCCCATCTGCTCACTCGGATACCACCCCGCTACCACCTCATAATATCGACCGCCTTCATTTACATCTCTCGCCACTGCTGCAGACGCTTTTTAATTAGCCTAGACCTTCTCCCAAAAAAAAAAAACACTATATCAGCCATTAGAACACCGTACCACCTGGGCTGCAAAACTTTGTGGCGTGTGACAGCCGAGGCGTCGCATCCAGAATGGGCAGGAGTCGGGCTCAAGTTACGTACAGTTTTTTTTTCATGTTCAGCCCCAGGCACCAGAGACAAATTTGTGTGAAGGGAGAGTTGAAGAGAGACGAGATTGGCTCTTCTCTCCGTTGAAATGTGCCTTATTGCCGCACTCGTGACGTCATGCGCCGCACCGCCTAGCCGTGTCTTGGCGGCAAAGACAACCATCGTACAGTATCGTACAAGTATGGGCGTGGTGATTTCAGAGAGAGATCCGCTCTGGGCCAACAGGTTTCCTAATGGGGTCCGTTTTCCCCAAGTCGCCATCGCTCCAAACAGGCTGTCTTTCTTTCGGCCACATTCCACGCATGTTTACCTTGGCTGATTATTACGTAACCAGCAAAGTCGTGTGAAAAATGGGTGGTCAACTTGACAGCTCACACCCGGACCCCTGCAATGGTGACGTACATACGAGTATGTACGGAATCTATCAGGGCATAGGGACTACTTGTGATTGTAAACATCCATATTTATTTATTGCCACGGCAACCAGATACTCTACTTGTACTTGTAGGTCGCTGTCTAAAACACACTCTACTCCGCTTGTGGAAAGACTCTGCCGATCCTGAGACAAGAGCATAGCCACCAAAATAGCCATCGAAAGAAGAATACCCTAAGAGCTTGTACACAAGCAGACCGAGAGATTCTACAGGGCGCTAGAATTCAAGCTAGTAGCTCTAGAATGAACTGAATCTATAAATAGCTGGAGAGGTGAGACGTACACATACTGGCTTAGTTCATACAGAACTGCTAGTTCCAATGTCCTTCAACGTCTACTTGGCAAATCGATCGCCCTCCTCGTCCTTGAGCTTCTTCTCGTTCTCGGCCTTCCAGCCCTTCTTTCGCTGTCGCTCCTCGTAAGCGTCTCTGTTTTTCAGAACACGGTCGACAATGGTTCGGGTGGAAACACCAGCAAACGCGTGAGAGGGAGCGTTCTCGTAGATTCCGGCCTTCTTGGCCCAGGCGTAGGGATCCTGGCCATCAAGGTCGGTCACCGGAGTGGCTCCATGGACAATCTTGACCACCTGGATACCAGCCTTGGCCAGCCCCTCGACAAACTGCTCGGATGCAATGTAGGGAGCCTGAAGAACCACCGCGTCCACGTATCGGCACTGAAGAACGCACAGAGCTCGCTCCTGCAGGTTCATGATGGGGTAGTTCTCGCCCTTGACCTCATTGACAGTTTTGTCGTCATGGAGTCCAACAACAATGAGAGCATCTTCTTTGTCGGCAGCAGCTCGCAGATCCTTGAGCAGCTGGATGTGGCCCATGAAGAAGAGATCAAAGGCTCCGTCCACGTACCAGACCTTCTGCAGGCCTTTCTTGACCTCGGCTGAGGGAGCCACAATCTCAGTGATGGGAGCATCGGCTCCTGTGTAGATGTAGACACCGGAATGGGCGGCCTTGGCGTCAGCGCCGGTGGCGTACTGTTCAAATCGCTCGAGAGCGTCGCCATGGAGCAGGAAGTGCTTCTTGGAGGCAATCTCGTCGGAGGTAACTGTAGAAAGGTGGTGGTTTTTGTTGGTGGAGAGCATTCGGCCCACGAGATCGGTGGTAGAAATGTTGGGGGTTCTCTTGACGACAATGAATCGACCAGCATCCTTGACGGTCTGGTAGCAATCGTTTCCGTGCTCGTCGGTGGTGATGTCGTCTCCATGGACCACGTACTTGCACTGGTAGTCATCCATGACCTTGGGGTCGGTCACGTAGGGAGCCTTGAGAATGGGCTTGGTGGACCACTTGCAGCCCTCGACCGCCAGAGCTCGTTCGGGGAGGTGCATCACCACGGGGCCCTTATGTTGGCCGATATCTTCATCGGAATGCACTCCAACGTACAGTTCGTTGCACAGCTGTCGGGCCTGTCTCATGGCACCGGCATGTCCTTAGTTAGCGGGGGTCAATTGAAAGATCCATTGATTCGGGTCGGTTCAGTCGATTCCTGACACTTCAAACACGTCTCCATCACGTCAACACGCCAACGGTCGACACACGTCTTGTTGATCCGGTGTGTCATAAGAAAACGTATGCACACGTCGGTAGAAGTCCACCACCAGTCATATCGGACATTCCGCCACACTCACCGTGATGGGCAAAGTCGAAACAGCCATCGATCCAAATTCGGTCGTCGCGAAGAGCCATGTTAGATTGTTTTCGTGCTTTGTATTTTGGGCGTCAAGCAAGTTAGACACTGGCCGATGAGAGAGCCCGCATAAAGTTTGCACGTGGAGCTGAATGTGGGATGCTGTGAGACAGGATGAGACAGACAGACAGGATCAGGTTCCGAACACACCATTAGGTGTCACTTTACCACACGGGCAAATAAACACGCGGTTCAGGCACACACGGTCCCCGCGTCGACAAACCGTTATATTAGGGACACGCAGTAACGACCCTTCCTCTGATTGGCTCATCCCCCCTATTTCAGACAAATAAGCAAAGGTGCAAGCATGACTCGCGACAGTGACTCATGATTGCTGCCCTACATTGCCTACATTGCTGCTCGATAATGGCTCTTATCCACTTCCAGCTGCCCCCCCTAAATCCAACCACCAATGACGTCACGATCTCCGAACACCTTCCTACGCACGTGTTTCGGCAGGTGACGATTTTGCTCGGCTAAAAGACCGCGAGTCGAAATTATTTCTAGAGCCGCGAATTTCTGGAGCCGTGAAATTATTCTAGAATGTTCCAAGCCGGAGAATATTTTTCACAGCTTCGAGACAGTAAATATTGGGATCGTAGCCACCCTACAACCGTCGAATAATCCCACTCGATAACCGCTGCCTGCACAGCCTTACGGTCCAAATTAAAAGTGGTGCTCTTGCTTAATCCACATGCATAAGACGTGGCCTCCAACTGCACTGTGAGCTAATCATCACATCGGGAATACATTCGGCGGCACTACGGACTCAACTACGATACGGAGTACAGTAAACACGGATCTACGGATAAATGGGTAAATGCAATGATGATATTATTATAAGTTATGTATGATGCAAATGCGAATGGGGTGCAACGATGCAATGGGTTCGTCTAGAATGATGTTGCTCTATATTCTATGGATTTGGCTGAACCCGGCGAATTTACATAATCCATCGCTCCTTGACCACCTCGCCAATGGCCTCCGTCTCGGGCGTCTTCTCGCCAAGATCAGCAAGAGTCACCTCATCAAAGGCGTTGGTCACCATGTCCTGCATGATCGCAGTCCGCTTGAGAGCAACCTCTCGGCCAGGGGCGGTCTTCATCTTCTTATGCATGTGCAAGAGCTTGGCTCCAAAATGGGCCATGGTATCCTCATCCTCCTCGTCTCCAGTCAGAACCAATGGTCGGTTCTTGGCGCCGGAGTAGGCGGCTAGTCGTAGAATGCCCATGGCTCCAATAGCATCCAATCTGTCGGCGTCCTGCACCAGGTGGAGCTCGACACACTCGTTGTGCCACTGGCCCCACTGGCCGGCCTCTCGCAGCTTCTTCTCGGTGGAGTAGCTCATGTTGTTGGCAATCTTGACCACCAGGTCCTGCTGCTCCTGAGTCAGGTCGGACTCTCGCAGACACTTCATCATGACATCCTCGCCATTGTTGAGCTGATCCCGGTACTTGGAATCGTTCACGTCGTGCAGAAGGGCGGCCACCTCGACCACCTTCTGGTCGACAGGCTGGGTCTCGGCCACCTTTCGTGCCAGCACCTTGGCTGTTCGGACCACCCGGTTGACATGGTGCATGTCGTGGGAGGGGTCAAACTGCTGCATGTGCTTGGTCACCATCTCGTGCATCGTGGCCATGGGGTCCCGTGCTGTGGCAGAGAATTTGAGCTGCTGGGGCTGAGGCTGTGTCTGTGTCATGGTTGTGGAGTTCGAAGAAGAAGTAGTTGTGCTCATTTGTGTTTGTGTTTGTGTTTGTGTAATGTTGGTAATGTTGGTAATTGTGTGTCTGTGCAATAATGCGGTACTTGTAGCTGTCTCTGTTTGCTTGTATGCTTGTAGATTCTATCTCTTTCGTAGTATTGTGTTGCGCTAGTTCGTTATGGCTTGTCAAAAGTGGGCCCCGCCACCCCTATATATAGAGCCATGGGGCCGCTCTCTCCCACCGGATGAGCCGCGAGATAAGGGTCCCAACCGCACTATCTGCTGTGTCATGCTGGCGTTGTGTGCGTCAGACATGCACTCGCCACAACAAAGCGACCCTAGAAGGTTCCAATCCGGGAAACTCTTGGCCAAACCCTAAATCCAAAGATAGTGGCAAACCAAAGAGAAGAACAAGTCCGAGGACCGGAGAGTCCAAGAAAAGGAAAAGAAGGGGTCATAGGACGTTCTTTAAAATCCCAAAATCCCGCTAAACCGAGGACCATCCCCGGGAGAGTTTGCTGGGACAACGGCGTGGCCAACGTTATCGCGCAAACACCTTCAAATGTGACCCTTTCGGATCGTCATCCTGCATGCCTCATGGTGTGTGTATGTACACACTCCCAGATAACCCCTCTCTCTGACACACCTCCAAAAACTCCCAAGCCCTTGTATCTGGCACACACACGCACATGCTGACTCTTACTCACATTGATTGGCCTTGCCATTGTGCATCCAGGAAGCATAGATAATGAGAGGAGAGGGAAAGCAAGGAAGAGTCATGTGGTGAATTGAGCATGTGTGAGTTCGCTCAATCGCTTAGAAAACCGCGCCGCCAATGACAAAAAGCCGCTCTCGGTGCTGGCTGACCCATTTGGCAATTGAGTGGATGGAAGCCGCTAGCGTGGCACGCGACACATTGGGGCCCGATACGCAATAAAGCTCAAAAGAGGGGGTTATCCACGCAAACCCAATGCAGGAATTACGCACCAGATGCATGAACCTCCACCCATTGTTGGAGCCACGGGACGAGTCGCTGTTCACCTGGGCATGGAGCTGGTGGTAGAAGGTCAGCAA
The DNA here is from genome assembly GCA_900519045.1 of Yarrowia divulgata. Lineage (NCBI taxonomy): Eukaryota > Fungi > Ascomycota > Dipodascomycetes > Dipodascales > Yarrowia > Yarrowia divulgata. The sequence goes on from ULGQ01000005.1 coordinate 1,120,718, forward strand.
CCCGCGCTGCATGTGCGGCTCGTAGTAGTGCGTTTCGTAGGACGGCATGACGTACTGCACGTGCGCCCGGCTCTTGTAGAGAAAGTGCCGCACCATGGGCACCGCTACATCCACCGGCTTGAACCTACCCCTCTCCTCTGCGCGTTCCAGAGCCTTGATAAGACCCTTATCTTCCATCTGTGACAGGATCTGCTGCTTGGCCTCCCGCAGCTCGAAAAAGGCATTCTTATCGGCCGAGATTTGGATCAGCGCGGACGACTTGCTGAAGAAGTGAATGTAGGCGTACAGAAATCCCGTGGAATTGAACTTGGGCAGGCAAATTGGCACCCAGTGCTCTCCGTCTCGGAACGACGTTGTGTTGAAAAGCATGCTAAACAGCAAGATAAGATCCGGCGGATGAAGCGAGTGTTTCTTGGGACGGATAACGTTGGCTAGCTTGGAATCGGAGACAATGAGTCCATAGAGCAACGAGGGGGTTCTGCAATTGAGAAGAACGGCGTCAATCTCTTCTCTGATTGACTTCCGCAGAATCAGCGGCTCCAGTGCCCCCAGCAGAACGGAGGGGCTTCCATTGACGATTTCGCGAGTCAGGGCGTCCAGGTAGACGTCTGTTCCCTGCAGAAGGTTTCTGAGATCGAAGTTGCTCTGGTTGGCATAGATTCGGTGGATCTGGTTCTTGGTCAGAGTGCTGAGAATCTGGGTGTACAGCACGTCCAGCTGGGCTCGGAGCTGGCTTTCGCTTTCTCCAATCTTGGACACCGCAGCCAAGATCAGGGGTCCTTCAACTGCAATGACGACGAGTGTTTTGCCAGCACGGAAGGACATGAGGTTGTCGTCGCTATCGTTGGCCTGGTAGGCGCTCACGACGGTCTGTAGCACGCCCAGGTAGCCGAGAATCACGTCGTCCGAGCCGTGCAACGTGTAGATGGGTTTGCCGGCTGACGACAGAATGAAGAACTGCTTCTTCTTGGAGAGAAACTGCTCGACTTCAGTACCAATGCTGGGCGGGTCCAGTGATACAAATGAGTCGGCGCGAGGAGAGTCCATGTAGTCGTTGAGCTGGCTCAGGTTGCGTCTGTGGCCCCCCACAAGGTCGAGTTCCGGCTCGTAGTCCAGGTCTGTTGTCGATGACGGCATCTCGGTGGTGGCCAGCATCTCCTGGAGAACCTCGGCGATGTCTGGCACGTCGTCATGGTTGGGTGGCGAGCTGCTTCCGTGTGTTTCGAGATTCAGATTGCTGATGCTGTTGGACGTGGACAGGGTGCTGTCGAGCGCGACTGTGGGGCTGCCGATGAAGGAATCTGTGTCTGCATGGGGCGACGAGTGTCTGTAGATGTCCTTGATGTAGTCATCTTTGGCTCCGTCTTCCATGGTGTGGTTTTTGAGAGAGATGGGCGTGTGGTGTGATCACGTGTATGGTGAGCTGATGCTGGACCATGCATGACGCTGCACTGCGAATTGTAATTGCTGGGTTACGAGTATGGATGTGGTCGATATTGGTGTCATAAAAAAAGTGGAGCGCCAGGGAGGGCGTATACGTGGACATACAGCTGGTCTTGGTGATAGTATGAGTTCAAATCCCAAAATTAATGGTGCTCAGAGTTTCCATTCTGGCGTGTTGGGTCATTTGCTCGCTGTCTCAGCTTTGTCACGTCTGAAATAATTAGCGCGCTATTAGTTGACATTTACTTAGCTTTATAATCACGTCTTGCCACGCCCCAAAATGGCCTGTTGCGCGACTTGATAATGATGCCTTGAGGCCAAATAACCATACGAACCCATACCACCGTTTCTTTTTGCTCGTATTCTTTTGAGTTGTATGAAAGTCGTTGAGGGGGTGGTTATGGTGTCACTGGTATTTTGGTGTCGGTAATTATTGGTGACTGATAGATCATTCTAGAAGGCACGCCGACGATCTACATTCTACGGTACAATCACATGAACCGAGGTGATGTGCCACAATGGGGCCAATATTATAGCCGTGTAAACAACAAATTGCGGCCATTACAACCGACTCCTCTGTTTGTGTTTGTTTGCACCGGATAAACCCAGCTCAACAGCCGTATCCGATAACCACGCTGTTAGCCCCATGTTCGCTGACTGGTTATGTGGTGGCAATTCAACACACATAAAGTTGAACCATGGTTGTATCGGCCAATGCCGGAGGATGATATTTTGAGAATTGGGCCTGGCGCTTCAATTACTCGATACACATGGCCTTCGACAGCCGCTCTACGCACCCTTGACCCCCCCCACCATCTCAGTACATTTGCTTACATTTTATCGTCCGTCGAAATGAATCGGCCGACGCTCGGTTGTCGGAAAGTGCCGGAACAAGGCGGCGAGCATAAACCGGACGCAAAGAGGACCGCTGCACGGGCCTTTTTGTGGGGTGTGGAGAAAGGGGTGTTTTCGAGATATGGAAGGCCGTGGAAGTCGGCCAGTTTTTTTGCGGAACGCCCACGGTGTCAAAGAGGGGTAGCCATTCCGTTGGGGGTTACGTAATTGAGGCATTTGCGGCCCACGCGCATGTCTCATTGGTCACAATTAGTCCGGATAGGGAGCCTTTCCCAGCCAATCACAAGCGCCGTTTCGGCCAAAGGTTGGGTTGGGTGGGAGCACTTCATACAAAGTGGAGAGACACACCGGAGAGTCAAACAGCAACATGATAGTTGGGGTATACGTGTTAAAAAAGGTTGGATCAAGAAGAAGCGCGAATATAACCCATCTAGCGCAATCTTCAGAGGCCGTAGCAAATGGTCTTACATGCGAGGCTCTCGAGAAAAATGGCGCGGTGTGAAAGATTGACCGCTAATTCAACAACAATTGCAGCATTGTCCCCCTCCTCCTTCAGCCCATTGAGCCGACCCCAATGTGTCTCTTTTTCTCTTGGCCCGGCCTCAGACATACACCATACAAGTACATACATGTTGGGAGGCCACTTTAAGTAGTGCAAACGCACATAGCTTCGCAGGAGCTGTCTGGCGAAAAGAGCGCTTGTTAAGGACGTGGAAATGGTCCGATTGGCGCGGAAAAACAACAAGCGGGCCAATTGAGACGGGGCCAAGAAAACGACACCAGTAACGGCCCCATTTACCCACGCAATGGCTCAATACCAGGGTGGTGGGGCCATGCAGATCAGGTTACCCCAAGCCAAACCTTTGTGTTAAAAAGCTTAACATATTATACCGAAACGTAGGTTTGGGCGGGCTTGCTCCGTCTCTGGGCCCAAGGCAACATTTATATAAGGGTCTGCATCGCCGGCTCAATTGACTTCTTTTTTCCTCTTCTCTATATTCTCTTTTGAATTAACAACACATCAACAATGGCCATCAAAGTCGGTATTAACGGTTTCGGACGAATCGGACGAATTGTGAGTACTACTACCAAGAGATAACAGCGGTGGAAGGCGATAGAACAAGTCCCACAGAATGTGTCGACGACATTGCCCCCCCACAACACGACATCGACGTTGCAACCACGCAATGACGACAGCATCAATCCAATTGAACATCATCTAACACAGGTCCTGCGAAACGCCCTCAAGAACCCTGAGGTTGACGTCGTCGCTGTGAACGACCCCTTCATTGACACTGAGTACGCTGCTTACATGTTCAAGTACGACTCCACCCACGGCCGATTCAAGGGCAAGGTCGAGGCTAAGGACGGCGGTCTGATCATCGACGGCAAGCACATCCAGATCTTCGGTGAGCGAGACCCCTCCAACATCCCCTGGGGTAAGGCCGGTGCCGACTACGTTGTCGAGTCCACCGGTGTCTTCACCTCCAAGGACGCCGCTTCCGCCCATCTTAAGGGAGGAGCCAAGAAGGTCATCATCTCTGCTCCCTCCGGTGACGCCCCCATGTTCGTTGTCGGTGTCAACCTCGACGCCTACAAGTCCGACATGACCGTCATCTCCAACGCTTCTTGCACCACCAACTGTCTGGCTCCCCTTGCCAAGGTTGTCAACGACAAGTACGGAATCGTCGAGGGTCTCATGACCACCGTCCACTCCATCACCGCCACCCAGAAGACCGTTGACGGTCCTTCCCACAAGGACTGGCGAGGTGGCCGAACCGCCTCCGGTAACATCATCCCCTCTTCCACTGGTGCTGCCAAGGCCGTCGGCAAGGTCATCCCCGAGCTCAACGGTAAGCTCACCGGTATGTCTCTCCGAGTCCCCACCGTCGACGTGTCTGTTGTTGATCTGACCGTCCGAATTGAGAAGGGTGCTTCTTACGAGGACATCAAGGCCACCATGAAGGCTGCCTCCGAGTCTCCCGAGCTCAAGGGTATCCTCGGCTACACCGATGAGGATGTCGTCTCCACCGATTTCATTGGTGACACCCACTCCTCCATCTTCGACGCCAAGGCCGGTATTGGTCTCAACGACAACTTCGTCAAGCTCATCTCTTGGTACGATAACGAGTACGGCTACTCTGCCCGAGTCGTCGACCTCATTGTCGCCGTCGCCAAGAAGGATGCTTCCGCTTAGCTATCCGAAGATCAAGAGCGAAGCAAGTTGTAGGTCCAGGACATGTTTCCCGCCCACGCGAGTGATTTATAACACCCCTCTTTTTTGACACCCGCTCGCCTTGAAATTCATGTCACATAAATTATAGTCAACGATGTTTGAAAAACCTCTAGAATTGTAGTCTTGCTTTGTACGAAAATATGTACGTCTGATGCTACCGTATGTACTCGTAGCGTCGCAATCGAAAGTGGCGCCATTCGGTCTAAAATTATCGCCACCTCGCTTAGGTAAGCTTCCTTGGTCTAGCAAGTGCGAAGCTTTATGGTGCGCAAGGAACTGACACAACCGTCACTAGAACAACATGCCAAGAGCAATCTAGGCAATTCGAGCATTACACTAATTTGTAGTAACGGGAGCCTGACGAGTGATGCCCCTTGATGTAAACGACTTGTTGGGGGTGGGGGGTTTCGAGGCCAACAGTGTGGGTGTGTACACGGGATGTACTCGTACAATCTTGCATGTTAAAAATTGGTTTGAAGAATCGGACGAAGAGCATATCGTGCTCATCCGATACACCACCTGCGGCATCGACTCGTTATTTTCTCCGTCTTTTCGATCGGTTGAAGCGAGAGTTATAAGTGTTCGTTATAGCAATGTAGCCCTACGTTCAGGGTCTGAGATAAGTGTTCCCCCCGGAGTTATGATCCCTACTATACGTCAAAAATGTAACATGTCAGTTAGTGGTTTGTGTAACATGACCGAGGGGGGAAGGGAGCGGAAATATAGCAGCATTCGTTTGCAAATAAGTTTAGGGCGGTCCAAAACAACAGCATACAGTGCCCGTTCCTCGCAGTAAGTCCACATATCTCTGCTACTAGGTGTAGCACAACTGCCCACAAACGTACTACCGCCCTAGCCCGGTCGTTGGCTGCTTTGCACCCATTAAAAAGGACCTATGAGTCGAGCTAAGGGCATAACTACTGGCAGTAGCTTGCTATGGTGTCTGGCTAGCTCACGAGGCGCTCTAAAAAGGTGGTTAAAAGAGGCTGGACTGAGAGAAGCCCTGCATTTGGACTTCTCTTCCCTTCCAAGGCTGTATTCAGGCGTTGCTTCATAAGAGGACCCTTAATTATCATGGAGCTATTTCAGAAAACCAAGTATGACTCTTTTCGACTGTCCATAAAATGCCGTGGGGTTTGAACCAAGTGAGTGTTTGTTCTGTGTCCATGCAAGGAGCTGGGGTTCATTATTAGATAAGCTTTTGGGACAATGGACCAGTCGGGGATGTAAAGTTCCGCAACCCCACATAAACACGCAGCTGAACTGCACAAGCTGTTTTGAACTCCAGGACCCTTGAAAAAAAGGTGAATCGTGTAGAGCCACTTTGACCGGATTTATTCGAAGATGAAGAAGCCCTGATAGTTATGACACTAAAGAGCGCTATCTGATTTTTAGAAAGTATGTAACAGCAGAATTATTAGTGTGCAAAAAAGTGACTAGCCCGCTATTAATACGAGAAACTTGCACAACGTCATAACACGGCGTCTCTCCAAAACCGGACACATATTGACAGGCCGCGATACCAGAATGTACTCCAGCTATTGCCCATCCCTGTGTGTATGGTCATATACCAATGTAACTATTTCAACAAAAAGCTAAAACACCGAGGCATGCAATAAAATACCCCGATCTGGGCTCGGTAAAGAATTAGATTGCATCAACAAGGGAGGACACCTGAACCGCGAAAAGCCTATCCTCCGGAATTTTTGAGTGTTGCGCTATTAGTCCAGGACCAGGGTGGTATGTGATCGTACCCGGAACTATTTTTGATTCTGACAGCTTGGAAACATCGCATCAGATCGACATGGTCTCAAACGCAAAGCATTTTACTTCAATTGCTGGTGTCTTCGTCGTATAGATACGAGTCCCCATGCAGGGAGAGTTTCTCCTTTCCTCCCCACTTCTGCTATACAATCGAGATTCGTTAGAGTTCCTCGTAGTTATGCAGCTAGATGCTGTATAGGAAGCTGTCAGGGTCTTTGTTACCGCGGCTCAATGCAACGGACGTGCCAGCCTGGATACGGTGAAGGGTGGGCGCTTTGTTATGAATCTCTATGACCATGGTTCTATATAGGCGGCCAACGTGCAGTTTTTGGATGTCACCCGGAATTTTCTCGATTTATTTGGTGAGCTGAGCTGAAACGACACGAGACAGAAGCAAAACGACAGCAGTATTAACACAGAACGTTTTCCCCATGAGAACTTTGCTCTTATCGGCTATCTGGGCGCTGGGCAGGTTTGCCTCAGCGCAGAAGGAAGCCCCCGACGAGTGTATTTCTCGCCAACTATTTTCAATTGCTGGTTGCAACCGGGTTTGCAACTCTCTGGTTTCTGACGGCAATGACAGTGCTCTTGAAGAGGTGAGTAAAGAGAATACCAACAAACAGCTCTCTTGATCTTAACTAACACAGTGCTTGCAGTGCCTTTCTTTGTTCGACTTGGATCAAGCCTATGTCCGTTACATTCGTGACAACGACCTACCCTTGACTCCAGATGTTCCTGTTTGCGACGCTCTGACAAACCAAATCGACTACATGCTGACTGCCCACCTCCGACAGCAGGTCAGATTCGATGGTCCCATTGATACCGGCGTGATGACCGCCTCTGCTATTGTCCCTGCTGGATTTGAGGTGAGAATCAGAGGACCCACACCCACAATGCCTACACTGATGAAGCGAGACATTCCTGAGGAGTACTCCACGACATGCGAGCCTGACACCACGACCACGTCCTGTTTCAATTTTAACAACGGTCTTACCAAGGACGCGTGCTCCAAACTGTGCGGTGACGTGGGTAAGAATTCCCTAGCAAAGTGTCCACCCATCTTTTCCAGTGCAAACAGTTGGTGTGACTGGTTTACTGCAAATTCCAAGGACACTGCAGATTGTGTCCAGTGTCTCGGCCTCTACACCGACAACTTCCTCCTTCTGTATCCCCTAGTGCTTACGAACCTAGCCAAGTGTGGTACTGCAACAACTGCCAGCACAGTATGCGAGACTTCGACTCTTCCAGGTCCTTGTTCTACCAGCCACATCAGTCGGTACACCAAGTATCTGTCTGGAGATTCTCCCACAGAGGTGGCCATGGTTGACGAGAGTGGCAATCCTTTTATTGAGAAGGTTGTCATTCCTGAAACAATCACTGGAAACAGAGAAGGGCTCTCCACACTGCGAGATGCAGGTGGACACGCTACTGGACTGGCTGTCGTTGTCATCAATCCAGAGTACAGGGTGTCCTGTGAACCAGACACTTCGACCACTACTTGTTACCCTATCAACCCGGGTCTCTCCAAGGATGACTGTACCAAGAGCTGTAACAAGGTCGGAACAGACAGTGCTTTGTGTGTCGCCAACCTAGGTTTTGGCAATTGCTGGTGCGACTCCTTCACCAAGAACGCCAAGGAGCTTGCCGATTGTGTGCAGTGTCTCAGTCTTTACCCTGACAATTTCCTTGCGCTCTACCCGCTGATGTTGGGTCAAGTGGGGAAATGTAACACAGCTACTACAGCCAGCACCACTTGTCACCCTACTGTCATTGAGGGCGAGTGCGAATCCACTCTCATCACCACTTACACCTCTCTTCTCGCTGGCCCCACTCCTGCGACCAAGACCACTGTCGACTCTACTGGAAACCCCTACATTGAGAAGGTAGTCGTTCCTGAGACGATCACAGGTCCTCACACTGGAGTTTCTACTCTACGAGATGACGACGGTGCACCTACAGGACTGCAGGTTGTGGTTCGGAACGATGACTACTCCTATTCTTGTGAACCCGACACTGCCACCTCAAAATGTGAGGTCAACTCGCAGGGTCTCACTTTTGACTTTTGTTTCAGTGCTTGCCTCAAGCTTGGTGAGGGTACTATCAAATGTCTGCTCGATCTCGGTACGTGTTGGTGTGACTTCTTTGCTGCCAACACTAGACATGTTACCGACTGTATCCAGTGTCTAAGTATCTTCACCATCGATCTGACGGCGTTTCCCAATCTCTTGGATAACATTGGTAAATGTGGGTACGCGACTACGGCCACCTCCATCTGTTGGCCATCCACTGTGTACGGAGTGTGTACCTCCACCCCTATTCCTCAGTACACTTCTTTTGTCACAGGCACCTCTGCAGGTAAGGTCACTAACACCGATGAAAATGGACGTCCCTACCTTGAAGAGACTCTGGTTCCAGAGACCCAGTCGGGTATTGAAGCGGGCACTTCTACCATGAGAGACGAGAGCGGCGTCCCAACCGGTCTTGTTGTCACAGTCGTACCCGAATGGTCCGAGTTCTGCGAGCCTGATAGTACTACTCAGGTTTGTCATATTGTCGACCGTGGATACGCAGGTCTAGAGTGTAACAACGCTTGTCAGAGTCTCGTCGCTGGAATCGGCAAGTGTCCTACCGCAGGCAGTTGTTGGTGTAACTTCTTTGCGGATAATGCAAAGAACGTCGACGACTGTCGTCAGTGTAGGGGTCTCCAGCCTGACAACCTGCTACTCAAAGTTCCCGTCGTCATGTCCAATATGGCCAGCTGTGGACTACCTACTACTGCTAGCTCTTCTTGTACGCCATCAACTGTCAAGGGATCTTGTACTTCGCTGTCGGTCCCGCCCCTCAAGCCTGAGGTTGTGACTGGATCGACACCCGGATTCGCTGTCTCCACTGACTCCATGGGAAGCCCTCATGTTATCCATACCGTTGTACCTTCCACTACCTCGGGAGCTATTCCTGGAACTCTCAGTATCACAGACAGTCAGGGCGTTGTCACGGGTGTTGTTGTCGTCACAACACCTCCTTTTGCACCCGACACTGTGGTAACTGGAGACGTACCCGGAGTTACGACGGTCGTTGATGAAGCGGGAAGCAGCCACATCATTGAGACCATTGTTCCAACAACCGTATCCGGGGTTACTGCAGGCACAGCCAGCCTTACCAACTCTGATGGTATCGTCACTGGTGTCGAGGTTACCGAGGCACCCATCAAGACCCCTGATACAGTCCTTACTGGATCCGTCCCTGGCACTTCATCATTTGTTGACGAATCAGGCAGTACACACGAGATTGTCACTGTCGTTCCTTCTACTGTCTCTGGAGACATCCCTGGAACCTCTAGCTTGACCAACTCTGATGGTATCGTCACCGGTGTCGAAGTCACCGAGACACCAGTCAAGACTCCTGATACAGTCCTTACTGGATCCGTCCCTGGCACTTCATCGTTTGTTGATGAGTCAGGCAGTACACATGAGATTGTCACTGTTGTTCCTACTACTGTCTCTGGAGACATCCCTGGAACCTCAAGCTTGACCAACTCTGATGGTATTGTCACCGGTGTCGAAGTCACCGAGACTCCTGTCAAGACCCCTGATACTGTCCTCACTGGATCCGTCCCTGGCACATCTTCTTTCGTTGACGAGTCAGGCAGTACACACGAGATTGTCACTGTCGTTCCGACCACTGTCTCTGGAGACATCCCTGGAACCTCAAGCTTGACCAACTCCGATGGCATTGTCACCGGTGTCGAGGTTACCGAGACTCCTGTCAAGACCCCTGATACTGTCCTTACTGGATCCGTCCCTGGCACTTCTTCTTTTGTTGATGAATCAGGTAGCACACACGAGATTGTCACTGTCGTTCCTTCTACTGTCTCTGGAGACATCCCTGGAACCTCTAGCTTGACCAACTCTGATGGTATTGTCACTGGTGTCGAGGTTACCAAGACACCTGTCAGGACCCCTGATACTGTCCTTACTGGAGCCGTCCCTGGCACATCTTCTTTCGTTGACGAGTCAGGCAGTACACACGAGATTGTCACTGTTGTTCCTACTACTGTCTCTGGAGACACCCCTGGAACCTCAAGCTTGACAAACTCTGATGGTATTGTCACTGGTGTCGAGGTTACCGAGACACCTGTCAAGACCCCTGATACTGTCCTTACTGGACCCATCCCTGGCACGTCTTCTTTTGTTGACGAGTCAGGCAGTACACACGAGATTGTCACTGTCGTTCCTACTACTGTCTCTGGAGACACTCCTGGAACTTCAAGCTTGACGAACTCCAATGGTATTGTCACCGGTGTCGAAGTCACCGAGACGCCTGTCAAGACTCCTGATACAGTCCTTACTGGATCCGTCCCTGGCACTTCATCATTTGTTGACGAGTCAGGCAGTACACACGAGATTGTCACCGTTGATCCTTCTACTGTCTCTGGAGGCACCCCTGGAACCTCAAGCTTGACCAACTCTGATGGTATTGTCACCGGTGTCGAAGTCACCGAGACTCCTGTCAAGACCCCTGATACTGTCCTTACTGGATCCGTCCCTGGCACTTCTTCTTTTGTTGATGAATCAGGTAGCACTCATGAGATTGTCACTGTCGTTCCTTCTACTGTCTCTGGAGACACCCCTGGAACCTCTAGTTTGACGAACTCTGATGGTATTGTCACTGGTGTCGAGGTTACCGAGACACCTGTCAGGACCCCTGATACTGTCCTTACTGGATCCGTCCCTGGCACATCTTCTTTCGTTGACGAGTCAGGCAGTACACACGAGATTGTCACTGTTGTTCCTACTACTGTCTCTGGAGACACCCCTGGAACTTCTAGCTTGACCAACTCCGATGGCATTGTCACCGGTGTCGAAGTCACCGAGACTCCTGTCAAGACCCCTGATACTGTCCTTACTGGACCCATCCCTGGCACGTCTTCTTTTGTTGACGAGTCAGGCAGTACACACGAGATTGTCACTGTCGTTCCTACTACTGTCTCTGGAGACACTCCTGGAACTTCAAGCTTGACGAACTCCAATGGTATTGTCACCGGTGTCGAGGTGACTGAGACTCCCGTCAAAACTCCCGACGTTGTTACCACCGGTTCGATTCCCGGTACCTCCTCTTTTGTTGACGAAGAGGGAAGTACTCACGAGATTGTCACCGTCGTACCCACCACTGTTTCGGGCGAGACTGCTGGCACATCAAGCCTCACGGACCCCAACGGTGTCGTCACTGGCGTTGAAGTTACCGAGACTCCCGTCAGAACCCCTGATGCTGTTACCACCGGTTCGATTCCTGGAACTTCATCATTTATTGACGAGTCTGGAAGTACTCACGAGATTGTCACAGTTGTTCCCTCTACAGTGATCGGCGACGAGGCCGGTACATCAAGTCTTACAAATTCTGATGGTATTGTTACAGGTGTTGAGGTTACTACCACCACTCCCCATAATCCTGACATTGTTACTACAGGATCCGTCCCTGGTTTCGCTACCTCTACCGATGAGCTCGGAAGCACCCACTATGTCCTTACTGTTGTTCCTTCGACGGTCACGGGTGATGTTCCTGGCACATCTAGCTTGACAAACAGTGACGGCATCGTTACTGGTGTTGAAGTGACTGAAACAGCACCGAAGACCCCAGACGTTGTCACCACTGGCCCAGTTCCTGGCACTTCATCATTCGTTGATGAGCAGGGAAGCACTCACGAGATAGTCACAGTTGTGCCCACCACCGTCTCTGGCGAGACCGCTGGCACCTCTAGCCTCACTAATGGTGACGGTATCGTGACAGGTGTCGAGGTTACCGAGGCTCCTGTGAAGACCCCTGACGTTATCACTACTGGGCCGGCTCCAGGCACCTCCACGTCTGTTGACGAGTCAGGTAGTACTCACGAGATTGTCACTGTGGTTCCGACCACAGTCTCTGGCGAAACTGCTGGAACCTCCAGCCTCACCAACTCTGACGGCGTCGTAACTGGCGTCGAAGTGACTGAGGTCCCCGTGAAGACCCCTGACGTGGTCACTACTGGCCCAGTTCCTGGCACGTCGACATTCGTTGACGAGTCAGGTAGCACTCACGAGATCGTGACAGTCGTTCCGTCGACCGTCTCTGGCGAGACTGCTGGCACCTCTAGCCTCACAAACTCTGACGGCATCGTCACAGGTGTCGAAGTCACTGAAACCCCTGTGAAGACCCCAGACTTTGTCACTACTGGCGCAGTTCCTGGAGCCTCCTCTTTCGTTGACGAGACAGGTAGCACTCACGAGATTGTCACTGTGGTTCCGACCACAGTCTCTGGCGAGACTGCTGGAACCTCCAGCCTCACCAACTCTGACGGCATCGTCACAGGTGTCGAAGTCACTGAGGTCCCCGTGAAGACCCCAGACTTTGTCACTACTGGCCCAGTTCCTGGAACCTCCTCTTTCGTCGACGAGACAGGTAGCACTCACGAGATTGTCACTGTTGTTCCGACAACCGTCTCTGGCGAGACCGCTGGCACCTCTAGCCTTACCAACTCCGACGGAATCGTGACAGGTGTCGAAGTGACTGAGGCCCCCGTGAAGACGCCTGACGTTGTCACAACTGGCCCTGTCCCCGGCACGACATCCTTCATCGACGAAGACGGAAGCACTCGTGAGATTGTGACAGTCGTGCCAAGCACAGTCATTGGTGATGAGGTCGGCACGTCCAGCCTCACAAACAGCGACGGAATTGTGACTGGTGTTGAAGTCACTACGACAACCCCTCACAATCCTGACATCGTTACCACCGGACCTGTCCCTGGCTTTGTCACATCAACTGATGAGCTCGGAAGCACCCACTATGTCCTTACTGTTGTTCCCACGACGGTCACGGGTGATGTCCCTGGCACATCCAGCTTGACAAACAGCGACGGCATCGTCACAGGTGTCGAAGTAACCGAGACGGCACCGAAGACTCCAGACTTTGTCACCACCGGCCCGGTCCCTGGAACATCCTCTTTCGTCGACGAGTCAGGTAGTACTCACGAGATTGTGACAGTCGTCCCGACCACAATCTCTGGCGAGACTGCTGGCACCTCTAGCCTCACTAACAGTGACGGTATCGTCACAGGCGTTGAAGTGACTGAGGTCCCCGTGAAGACTCCCGACTTTGTCACTACTGGCCCAGCTCCAGGCACCTCCACGTCTGTTGACGAGTCAGGTAGTACTCACGAGATTGTCACTGTGGTTCCGACCACAGTCTCTGGCGAGACTGCTGGAACCTCCAGCCTCACCAACTCTGACGGCATCGTAACCGGCGTCGAAGTGACTGAGGTCCCCGTGAAGACCCCTGACGTGGTCACTACTGGCCCGGTTCCTGGCACGTCCACGTCTGTTGACGAGTCAGGTAGTACTCACGAGATTGTCACTGTGGTTCCGACCACAGTCTCTGGCGAGACTGCTGGAACCTCCAGCCTCACCAACTCTGACGGCATCGTAACCGGCGTCGAAGTGACTGAGGTCCCCGTGAAGACCCCTGACGTGGTCACTACTGGCCCGGTTCCTGGCACGTCCACGTCTGTTGACGAGTCAGGTAGTACTCACGAGATTGTCACTGTGGTTCCGACCACAGTCTCTGGCGAGACTGCTGGAACCTCCAGCCTCACCAACTCTGACGGCATCGTAACCGGCGTCGAAGTGACTGAGGTCCCCGTGAAGACCCCTGACGTGGTCACTACTGGCCCGGTTCCTGGCACGTCCACGTCTGTTGACGAGTCAGGTAGTACTCACGAGATTGTCACTGTGGTTCCGACCACAGTCTCTGGCGAGACTGCTGGAACCTCCAGCCTCACCAACTCTGACGGCATCGTAACCGGCGTCGAAGTGACTGAGGCTCCCGTGAAGACTCCCGACTTTGTCACTACTGGCCCTGCTCCAGGCACCTCTACGTCTGTTGACGAGTCAGGTAGTACTCACGAAATTGTGACAGTCGTCCCAACCACAGTCTCTGGCGAGACTGCTGGCACCTCTAGCCTCACAAACTCCGACGGCATCGTCACCGGTGTTGTCGTAACAAAAACCCCCACGCCTGACGCAGTCACTACGGGCCCTGTTGCTGGCACCACCACATTCACCGATGAGGATAACAATACTCACATTATTGCCACAGTTGTTCCCACCACAGTGACTGGGGATGTTCCTGGAACATCTAGTCTCGTTGATGATGATGGCGTGGTAACAGGCGTTGTTGTTACAGAGACACCTTCTCAGACACCCGACATTGTCACGACTGGACCTGTGCCCGGAACCTCCACTGCGGTTGGCGACGACGGAAGCACGCAGGTGATTGTTACTGTCGTTCCTTCCACGGTGATTGGCGACGAGCCCGGCACCGCAAGTCTCACAGATACCGACGGCATAGTCACTGGAGTCGAGGTGACCCAGACCACCGACCACAAACCTGATATCGTCACGACCGGATCTGTGCCTGGTTTTACGACGTCAGTCGACGAGAACAGCAGCACACATTATGTTCTCACCGTTGTTCCGTCAACTGTCACTGGTGACGTACCCGGAACCGCCAGCTTCACCAACAGCGACGGTATCGTCACAGGCGTTGAAGTCACCCAGACATCGAGCCACAAGCCAGACATTGTCACAACAGGATCTGTTGCAGGTACCACCACTTTCACCGAGGCAGATCAGAACACTCACATAATTGCTACCGTTGTTCCCACTACCGTCACTGGTGATGTTGCTGGAACCTCGAGTGTGGTTGATGATGATGGAGTCGTTACTGGTGTTGTGGTGACGAAGACTCCTGCTCCCGATGTTGTGACCACCGGACCTGTTGCTGGAACCACAACTGTTGTTGACGATGATGGCAGTACTCACGTGATTGCCACTGTTGTCCCCAGTACCGTTACTGGCGAAGTTCCCGGAACCTCAAGTTTGGTTGATGATGATGGAATTGTGACAGGGGTCGAAGTTACACAGACACCCGTGCATGAGCCTAACCTTATCACGACTGGTCCTGTTCCTGGAATTGAAACCTTAACCGATGGTGATGGAAGCACCCATATTATTCAGACTCTGGTGCCTACCACAGTTACCGGAGATGTTGCGGGTACTACAAGTCTCACTGAAAGTGACGGTCAAGTTACTGAAGTGCGAGTCACCGACGTCTTCAGTAGTGGAACTGGCTTGGCAGAGGAGCATACCACTGTTGTTACGGGTCCTACAGCAGGTACCAGTACCACCCAAGATGCTGCTGGTAACACTGACTACGAGGTCACCGTTGTTCCATCAACAGTTACTGGCAGTGTCCCTGGCACGTCGAGTATTGAGAATGACCAGGGTATTGTCACAGGAGTCGTGGTTACGGTGGTACCTGTGACCACGCCTGATGTTGTTACTACAGGCCCTACCGCGGGTACCTCCACTTGGTTTGATGATGCTGGAAGTTCACACATCATTGCTACGGTCGTTCCTAGTACTGTGACAGGTGATACCCCTGGCACGTCGAGCATCACAAACTCGGACGGCGTCGTCACTGGTGTTGAAGTAACCCGGACTACTCCTCAGATTCCTGACATTGTCACTACTGGACCTGAGCCTGGAACTTCAACTTCTGTCGACGAATCTGGAAGCTCTCATTTGATCGTTACTGTGGTTCCATCTACAGTCATTGGAGATGAGGTCGGAACCTCTAGTCTTACCAACAGTGACGGAGTTGTAACGGGCGTTGAAGTCACCACGACGACGCCCCACAACCCTGACATTGTTACTACTGGATCTGAACCTGGCTTTGCTACATCTACTGACGACCTCGGAAGCACCCACTATATCCTCACTGTGGTTCCTACAACTGTTACTGGTGATGTCCCTGGCACTGCTAGTCTCACCAACTCTGACGGTATTGTCACTGGAGTCGAAGTGACCGAGGTCCCCGTGAAGACCCCTGACGTTGTAACCACTGGCCCAGTTCCTGGCACTTCCACTTTGATTGACGAAAACGGAAGCACCCACGAGATCGTCACTGTTGTTCCTACTACTGTCTCTGGAGACACCCCTGGAACCTCAAGCTTGACGAACTCTGACGGTATTGTCACTGGAGTCGAAGTGACCGAGGTCCCCGTGAAGACCCCTGACGTTGTAACCACTGGCCCAGTTCCTGGAACTTCCACTTTGATTGACGAAAACGGAAGCACCCACGAGATCGTCACTGTTGTTCCTACTACTGTCTCTGGAGACACCCCTGGAACCTCAAGCTTGACGAACTCTGACGGTATTGTCACTGGAGTCGAAGTGACCGAGGTCCCCGTGAAGACCCCTGACGCTGTCACCACTGGACCCGTCCCTGGCACATCTTCATTTGTTGACGAGTCAGGCAGTACACACGAGATCGTTACTGTTGTCCCTTCAACTGTTACAGGTGATGTCCCTGGTACCTCAAGTCTTACCAACTCCGACGGTATTGTCACTGGAGTCGAAGTAACCCAGACTACTCCTCAGATCCCTGACATCGTCACCACTGGACCTGAGCCTGGAACTTCAACTTCTGTCGACGAATCTGGCAGCTCCCACCTGATAGTTACTGTGGTTCCATCTACAGTAATTGGCGACGAGGTTGGTACCTCTAGTCTTACTAACTCCGATGGTGTCGTTACAGGTGTAGAGGTTACAACCACCACACCCCACAATCCTGATATTGTCACTACTGGTTCCGTTCCTGGCTTCGCTACATCTACTGACGACCTCGGAAGCACCCACTATATACTCACTGTGGTTCCTTCAACTGTCACGGGTGACGTTCCGGGTACTTCCAGTCTGACCAATTCAGACGGCATCGTTACTGGCGTTGAGGTAACTCAGACAGCTCCCAAGACTCCTGATGTTGTCACCACTGGTCCAGTCCCTGGTACTTCCACTTTGATCGATGAAAACGGAGGCACCCACGAGATTGTTACTGTTGTTCCAACAACCATTTCTGGCGAGACTGCAGGTACCTCAAGTCTCACAAACTCTGACGGCGTTGTTACCGGTGTCGAAGTAACAGAGACCCCTGTGAGGACCCCCGATGCCGTTACTACAGGACCAGTACCCGGAACGTCATCTTTTGTTGATGACGAAGGAAGCACTCATGAAATCGTCACTGTTGTCCCGACTACTGTTTCCGGCGAGACTGCTGGTACATCGAGTCTTACCAACTCCGATGGTATCGTTACTGGCGTTGAAGTTACTGAGACCACACCACATATCCCAGACGCTGTCACTACTGGATCTGTACCGGACACGTTCTCTTTTGTTGACGACGCAGGAAGCACTCACGCAATTGTTACCGTTGTTCCCTCGACTGTCACAGGTGACACTGCAGGCACTGCTAGCCTCACTGACAGTGAGGGTATCGTCACCGGTGTCGAAGTAACCGAGGTTCCTGTAAAGACTCCTGACGCTGTCACTACCGGCTCGGTTCCAGGAACCTTTTCTTTCACTGATGAAGAGGGCAACACTCACGAGATTGTGACAGTAGTCCCGTCTACTGTCACTGGTGATGTTCCCGGTACTTCCAGTCTGACGAACTCCGACGGTATTGTCACTGGTGTTGAAGTAACCCAGACTACTCCTCAGATCCCTGACGTTGTCACTACTGGACCTGAGGCTGGCACTTCCACATCCGTTGATGACACGGGTAGCTCTCATTTGATTGTTACTGTGGTTCCATCTACAGTGATTGGCGACGAGGTCGGTACTTCCAGTCTCACCAATTCTGACGGCATTGTTACTGGTGTTGACGTGACCACGACTACTCCCCATAATCCTGACATTGTTACTACAGGATCCGTCCCTGGTTTCGCTACCTCTACCGACGAGCTCGGCAGCAGTCACTACATCCTCACAATTGTTCCCTCGACTGTCACTGGTGATGTCCCCGGTACTTCTAGTCTAACCAACTCCGATGGCATCGTCACCGGGGTCGAAGTTACCGAGGTCCCTGTTAAGACCCCCGACGCTGTCACTACTGGCCCTGTTCCTGGTACCTTGACATTCGTCGACGACGAAGGAAGCACTCACGAGATTGTCACTGTTGTTCCTACTACTGTCTCTGGAGACACCCCTGGAACTTCAAGTCTGACCAACTCTGATGGAATTGTCACCGGTGTCGAAGTGACGGAGGTCCCTGTCAAGACCCCTGACACTGTCACCACCGGCCCAGCTCCAGGCACCTCCACCTTTGTTGACGAGTCAGGTAGTACCCACGAGATTGTGACAGTTGTTCCGACAACCGTCTCTGGTGAAACCGCCGGCACCTCTAGCCTTACCAACTCCGACGGCATTGTCACAGGTGTCGAAGTGACCGAGGTCCCCGTGAAGACTCCAGACGTTGTCACAACTGGCCCTGTCCCCGGCACGTCATCCTTCGTCGACGTCGAAGGCAGCACACACGAGATTGTCACCGTTGTTCCGTCCACTGTGACGGGTGATGTTCCCGGTACATCGAGTCTCACGAACTCTGACGGTGTTGTCACTGGTGTGGAGGTGACTGAAACTTCCAGCCGAGCGCCTGACATTGTGACCACTGGGCCCGTTGCTGGCACTACCACTTTCACCGATGAAGACCAAAATACTCACGTGATTGCTACTGTTGTCCCCAGCACCGTAACTGGCGATGTTCCTGGAACCGCCAGTCTCACCAACTCAGATGGAGTCGTCACTGGTGTTGAGGTCACCGAGATCCCCTCGGTGAAACCAGACGTTGTCACTACGGGCCCTGTTGCCGGCACTACCACTGCTCTGGACGATAACGGAAGCACCCAAGTGATTGTCACCGTTGTTCCATCCACGGTAATCGGCGACGAGCCTGGAACTGCAAGTCTCACTGGCACAGATGGTATCGTCACCGGTGTCGAGGTTACTCAAACAACCGACCAC
This sequence comes from Yarrowia divulgata, assembly GCA_900519045.1. NCBI lineage: Eukaryota > Fungi > Ascomycota > Dipodascomycetes > Dipodascales > Yarrowia > Yarrowia divulgata. Next base: position 1,139,906 of record ULGQ01000005.1, read on the forward strand.
AAGCCTGACGTTGTTACCACCGGACCCGAGCCTGGTTTCGCCACGTCAGTCGACGAGAACGGTAGCACCCATTACGTTCTCACCGTGGTACCATCCACTGTGACAGGAGAGACTCCTGGCACTTCAAGTATCACCAACAGCGACGGTATCGTTACAGGTGTTGAAGTGACACAAACGTCTCGACACAAACCTGATGCTGTGACAACTGGTCCAGTCCCTGGAACCACCACATTCACCGACAACGATCAGAACACTCACGTGATTGTCACAGTTGTGCCTAGTACTGTGACTGGCGATACCCCCGGAACCTCGAGTCTGGAGGATGATGATGGTGTCGTTACTGGTGTTGTCATCACAAAGACCCCTGCGCCTGACGTTGTGACCACCGGACCTGTTGCTGGAACTACAACTGTTGTTGACGACAATGGCAGCACTCACGTGATTGCCACTGTTGTCCCCAGTACCGTTACTGGTGATGTTGCTGGAACCTCAAGTTTGGTTGATGATGATGGAATTGTGACAGGTGTTGAAGTTACAGGGACACCCGAACCTTATATTATCACGACTGGTCCTGTTCCTGGATTCGAAACCTTAAGCGATGCTGATGGAAAGACTCATATTATCCAGACGTTGGTTCCTTCAACTGTTACTGGTGAAGTCCCCGGCACTTCTAGTCTGACGAACTCTGATGGAGTTGTCACTGGTGTTGAAGTGACCGAAGTCCCTGTCAAGACTCCCGACATTGTTACAACCGGTTCGATTCCTGGCACCTCCTCTTTTGTTGATGAGCAAGGAAGCACTCACGAGATCGTTACAGTGGTTCCATCCACCGTCACTGGTGACGTCCCTGGTACCTCGAGTCTTACCAACTCTGACGGTATCGTCACGGGCGTTGAAGTGACCCAGACTATTCCTCAGATCCCTGACATTGTCACTACTGGACCTGAGGCCGGTACTTCGACGTCAATCGATGTCTCAGGTAGCTCTCACCTGATTGTTACGGTTGTTCCCTCTACTGTGATCGGCGATGACGCTGGTACTTCCAGTCTAACCAACTCTGACGGCGTTGTTACAGGTGTTGAGGTTACCACCACTACTCCTCATAACCCTGACATTGTCACTACTGGATCTGAGGCTGGTACTACAACATCTATTGATGTATCAGGTAGCTCTCACCTGATTGTTACTGTTGTTCCCTCTACTGTGATTGGCGACGAGGCTGGCACTTCCAGTCTAACCAACTCTGACGGCGTTGTTACAGGTGTTGAGGTTACCACCACTACTCCTCATAACCCTGACATTGTTACTACAGGATCTGTTCCCGGCTTTGCCACATCCACCGACGAGCTTGGTAGCACCCATTATGTTCTCACGGTTGTTCCATCCACTGTGACTGGCGCCGTTCCCGGTACTTCCAGTCTGACCAACTCCGATGGCATCGCAACTGGTGTCGAGGTAACCGAGGTTCCTGTCAAGACCCCTGACGTTGTAACCACTGGTCCGGTCCCTGGCACCTTGACATTCGTCGACGACGAAGGAGGCACTCACGAGATTGTGACAGTCGTTCCATCTACTGTTACTGGTGATGTTCCCGGCACTTCCAGTCTGACGAACTCAGACGGTATTGTTACCGGTGTTGAAGTAACCATGACTACTCCTCAGATCCCTGACGTTGTCACTACTGGATCTGAGGCTGGTACTACAACATCTATTGATGTATCAGGTAGCTCTCACTTGATTGTTACGGTTGTGCCCTCCACTGTGATTGGTGATGAGGCTGGCACTTCCAGTCTCACCAATTCTGACGGCATCGTTACTGGTGTTGAAGTGACCACGACTACTCCACACAATCCTGACATTGTCATTACAGGACCCGTACCTGGCTTCGTTACCTCTACCGATGAGCTTGGAAGCACCCATTATGTCCTTACTGTTGTTCCTTCGACGGTCACGGGTGATGTCCCAGGCACATCAAGCTTGACCAACAGTGACGGCATCGTTACTGGTGTTGAAGTGACCGAGGTTCCTATCAAGACCTTTGACGGCGTCACTACTGGCCCTGTTCCCATCACCTTGACAGATTCCGAAGGAAACACCCAAGTCGTTCCCACTACTGCGACTACTCCTCATAATCCTGACATTGTTACTACAGGACCCGTACCTGGCTTCGTTACCTCTACCGATGAGCTTGGAAGCACCCATTATGTCCTTACTGTTGTTCCTTCGACGGTCACGGGTGATGTCCCAGGCACATCAAGCTTGACCAACAGTGACGGCATCGTTACTGGTGTTGAAGTGACTGAGGTTCCTATCAAGACCCCTGACGCTGTCACTACTGGCCCTGTTCCCGGCACCTTGACATTCTTCGACGACGAAGGAAGCACCCACGAGATTGTCACTGTCGTTCCTACTACTGTCTCTGGAGACACCCCTGGAACGTCAAGCTTGACCAACTCTGATGGAATTGTTACTGGCGTCGAAGTGACCCAGACTAATCCACAGAAGCCAGACGTTGTCACGACTGGACCTGTGGCTGGCACTTCCACTTCTGTTGACGACTCTGGCAGCACCCACGTGATTGCAACTGTAGTCCCCAGTACAGTTAGCGGTGATGTCCCTGGTACCTCCAGTGTCACAGACTCGGACGGTATCGTTACTGGCGTCGTCGTCACAAAGACCCCTGCACCTGATGTTGTGACCACCGGACCTGTTGCTGGCACCACCACATTCACTGACGGGAACCAAAATACTCACGTGATTGCCACAGTCGTTCCCAGCACGGTAACTGGTGATGTTGCTGGCACCTCAAGTCTCACGGATTCAGATGGTGTTGTAACTGGCGTTGAGGTCACCGAAACCCCTTCGGTCAAACCCGACATTGTCACGACTGGTTCTGTTCCTGGAACTACCACTTCTCAAGATGCAGATGGCAGCACACACGTGATTGTCACTCTTGTTCCATCCACGGTAATCGGCGACGAGCCTGGCACCGCAAGTCTCACAGGCACAGATGGCATCGTCACCGGCGTCGAGGTTACTCAAACCACCGACCATAAGCCCGACGTCGTTACCACCGGACCCGAGCCTGGTTTCGCCACGTCAGTCGACGAGAACGGCAGCACCCATTACGTTCTCACCGTGGTACCATCCACTGTGACAGGAGAGACTCCCGGCACGTCAAGTATCACCAACAGCGACGGTATCGTTACAGGTGTTGAAGTGACACAAACGTCTCGACACAAACCCGATGCTGTGACAACTGGACCAGCTCCTGGAACCACCACATTCACCGACAACGATCAGAATACTCACGTGATTGTCACTGTTGTGCCTAGCACTGTGACTGGCGATACCCCCGGAACCTCGAGTGTTGAGGATGATGATGGTGTCGTTACTGGTGTTGTCATCACAAAGACCCCTGCGCCTGATGTTGTGACTACCGGACCTGTTGCTGGAACTACAACAGTTGTTGACGACAATGGCAGCACTCACGTAATTGCCACTGTTGTCCCCAGTACCGTTACTGGTGATGTTGCTGGAACTTCAAGTTTGGTTGATGATGATGGAATTGTGACAGGTGTTGAAGTTACACAGACACCCGAACCTTATATTATCACAACTGGTCCTGTTCCTGGATTCGAAACCTTAAGCGATGCTGATGGAAACACTCACATTATTCAGACTCTGGTCCCTACCACGGTTACAGGCGATGTTGCGGGCACTACAAGTCTCACTGACAGCAACGGACAAGTTACTGAAGTGAGAGTCACCGACGTGTCCAGTAGTGGAACTGGCTTGGCAGAGGAACATACCTCTGTTGTCACCGGCCCCACAGCAGGTACTCATACCACCCAAGATGCTGCTGGTAACACTGACTACGTGATCACAGTTGTCCCGACTACTGTGACTGGCAGTGTTCCTGGTACTGTGAGTATCCCGAATGACGCTGGTGTAGTTACTGGCGTGGTTGTGACTGTAACTCCTACCAAGCCTGACATTGTGACCACCGGCCCGGTTCCTGGCACTTCGACATTCGTCGACGACTCTGGTAGCACACACGAGATTGTCACTGTCGTTCCTACTACTGTCTCTGGAGACACCTCTGGAACTTCAAGCTTGACCAACTCTGACGGTATCGTTACGGGTGTCGAAGTGACGGAGGTCCCTGTCAAGACCCCCGACGCTGTCACTACTGGCCCTGTTCCTGGTACCTTGACATTTGTTGATGACTCTGGCAGCACTCACGAGATTGTGACAGTCGTCCCGTTAACTTTGACTGGTGATGTTCCTGGTACTTCCAGTCTGACAAACTCAGACGGTATTGTTACTGGTGTTGAAGTAACCACGACTACTCCTCAGATCCCTGACATTGTCACTACTGGACCTGAGGCCGGTACTACAACATCTATTGATGCCTCTGGTAGCTCCCACTTGATTGTTACGGTTGTCCCATCTACTGTGATCGGCGATGAGGCTGGCACTTCCAGTCTGACCAACTCTGATGGTATTGTTACAGGTGTCGAGGTTACCACCACTACTCCTCACAATCCTGACATTGTTACTACAGGATCTGTTCCCGGCTTTGCCACATCCACAGATGAGTTTGGTAGTACCCACTATGTTCTCACGGTTGTTCCATCCACTGTGACTGGCGCCGTTCCCGGTACTTCCAGTCTGACCAACTCCGATGGCATCGTCACCGGTGTGGAAGTGACTGAGGTACCTGTCAAGACCCCCGACGCCGTCACTACTGGCCCAGTTCCCGGTACTTTGACATTCTTTGATGACGAAGGAAGTACGCATGAGATAGTCACTGTGGTTCCTACTACTGTCTCTGGAGACACCCCTGGAACTTCAAGTCTGACTAACTCTGATGGAATCGTTACTGGCGTCGAAGTGACCGAGGTTCCTATCAAGACCTTTGACGGCGTCACTACTGGCATCTTTCCCGTCACCTTGACAAACGATCAAAACACCCAAGAGATTGTCCCTGTCGTTCCTACTACTGCGACTACTCCTCATAATCCAGACATTGTTACTACAGGACCCGTACCTGGCTTCGTTACCTCTACCGATGAGCTTGGAAGCACCCACTATGTCCTTACTGTTGTTCCTTCGATGGTCACGGGTGATGTCCCAGGCACATCGAGCTTGACCAACAGTGACGGCATCGTTACTGGCGTCGAAGTGACCGAGGTTCCTATCAAGACCTTTGACGGCGTCACTACTGGCATTGTTCCCGTCACCTTGACAAACGATCAAAACACCCAAGAGATTGTCCCTGTCGTTCCTACTACTGCGACTACTCCTCATAATCCAGACATTGTTACTACAGGACCCGTACCTGGCTTCCTTACCTCTACCGATGAGCTTGGAAGCACCCACTATGTCCTTACTGTTGTTCCTTCGACGGTCACGGGTGATGTCCCAGGCACATCGAGCTTGACCAACAGTGACGGCATCGTTACTGGCGTCGAAGTGACCGAGGTTCCTCTAAAGACCTTTGACGGTGTCACTACTGGCATTGTTCCCGTCACCTTGACAAACGACCAAAATACCCAAGAGATTGTCCCTGTCGTTCCTACTACTGGCCCTGTTCCCGTCACCTTGACAAACGACCAAAACACCCAAGAGATTGTCCCTGTCGTTCCTACTACTGGCCCTGTTCCTGTCACCTTGACAAACGACCAAGGAAACACCCAAGAGATTGTCCCTGTCGTTCCTACTACTGTCTCTGGAGACACCCCTGGAACGACTAGCTTGACCAACTCTGATGGAATTGTTACTGGCGTCGAAGTGACCCAGACTACTCCACAGAAGCCAGACGTTGTCACGACTGGACCTGTGGCTGGCACTTCAACTTCTGTTGACGACTCTGGCAGCACCCACGTGATTGCAACTGTTGTCCCCAGTACCGTTAGCGGCGACGTCCCTGGCACCTCCAGTCTCACGGACACGGACGGTGTCGTTACTGGTGTTGTCATCACACAGACCCCTGCGCCTGATGTTGTGACCACCGGACCTGTTGCTGGCACGACTACCATTGTCGATGGTAGTGGTAAGACGACTGTCGTTGTTACAGTTGTCCCCAGTACTGTCACGGGTTTCACCCCTGGAACCTCCAGTATTGTTGACGACGACGGCATCGTCACTGGAGTCGTTGTCACTGAGGCCTTAACTCAAGACGATGGATTTGGAGAACAGCCTGATACATCTGTGGTAACAGGACCTGTTCCTGGCACTCGTACAACCCAAGACGGGGCCGGAAGCACTCACTATGAGGTCACAGTTGTTCCGACAACTGTAACCGGTAGTGTTCCCGGTACGTCAAGTGTCCAGAACGATCAGGGTCTCGTTACCGGAGTCGTCGTCACTGTGACCTCGAATAACGCAGAAGGCGAAGGACTTGGAGGAGAGGACACTACTGTTGTGACTGGCTCGCAATCTGGCACTGTCACCACGACGAATGTTGCCGGAAGCACTTTCTATGTAGTTACAGTGGTGCCCACTACTGTAACTGGTGGAGTTCCCGGCACATCAAGTGTCACCAACAGTGATGGCGAGGTGACTGAAGTTATTGTCACTGCGGCGTCATCATCGGCCAAGCCTGATATTGTCACCACTGGATCTGTGCCCGGCACAACCACTGAGGATGATGGAAATGGAAGCACTCGTGTGATCGTGACAGTTGTTCCTAGCACTGTCACTGGAAACGTCCCTGGCACTTCGAGCCTTGTGGATGGTGATGGCATCGTCACTGGTGTCGTCGTCACTCAGACTCCTGCCAAGCCTGACGTTGTCACCACTGGATCTGTGCCTGGCACAACCACAGAGGATGATGGAAATGGAAGCACTCGTGTGATCGTGACAGTTGTTCCTAGCACTGTCACTGGAAGCGTTCCTGGTACCTCGAGCCTTGTGAATGATGATGGCATCGTTACTGGTTTCATTGTCACAGAGACCTCGAGTAGCGGAGGAGGCGAAGGACTAGGAGGAGAGGACACTACTGTTGTGACTGGCTCTCAATCTGGCACTGTCACTACGACGAATGTCGCCGGAAGCACCTTCTATGTAGTTACAGTGGTGCCCACTACTGTAACTGGTGGAGTTCCCGGCACATCAAGTGTCACCAACAGTGATGGCGAGGTGACTGAAGTTATTGTCACTGCGGCGTCATCATCGGCGAAGCCTGATATTGTCACCACTGGATCTGTGCCCGGCACAACCACTGAGGATGATGGAAATGGAAGCACTCGTGTGATCGTGACAGTTGTTCCTAGCACTGTCACTGGAAACGTCCCTGGCACTTCGAGCCTTGTGGATGGTGATGACATCGTCACTGGTGTCGTCGTCACTCAGACTCCTGCCAAGCCTGATATTGTCACCACTGGATCTGTGCCCGGCACAACCACTGAGGATGATGGAAATGGAAGCACTCGTGTGATCGTGACAGTTGTTCCTAGCACTGTCACTGGAAACGTCCCTGGCACTTCGAGCCTTGTGGATGGTGATGACATCGTCACTGGTGTCGTCGTCACTCAGACTCCTGCCAAGCCTGACGTTGTCACCACTGGATCTGTGCCTGGCACAACCACAGAGGATGATGGAAATGGAAGCACTCGTGTGATCGTGACAGTTGTTCCTAGCACTGTCACTGGAAGCGTTCCTGGTACCTCGAGCCTTGTGAATGATGATGGCATCGTTACTGGTTTCATTGTCACAGAGACCTCGAGTAGCGGAGGAGGCGAAGGACTAGGAGGAGAGGACACTACTGTTGTGACTGGCTCTCAATCTGGCACTGTCACTACGACGAATGTCGCCGGAAGCACCTTCTATGTAGTTACAGTGGTGCCCACTACTGTAACTGGTGGAGTTCCCGGCACATCAAGTGTCACCAACAGTGATGGCGAGGTGACTGAAGTTATTGTCACTGCGGCGTCAACATCGGTCAAGCCTGATGATGTCACCACAGGCCCTGTTGCGGGCACAACCACTATTGACAACGGGGATGGAGGATCTCGAGTTGTCGAAACTATCGTTCCCACAACGCTGAGTGGTAATACCCCTGGTACATCCAGCGCCACAGACGAAAATGGCGTTGTCACTGGAATCGTGGTGACTCAGACATCTGTACCCACGGTCCCCACCTTCACCACTGGCCCCCTCCCTGGAACTTCGACATCGGTTAACGATTCTGGAAACACACATGTTATTGTAACTGTGGTTCCCAGCACTGTGACTGGTAATGTCCCTGGTACTTCCACACTTGTCGATGACGGTGGTGTTGTTACCGGCGTCGTTGTCACCAGTGCTTCAAGCTTCAGACCAGACGTTGTGGTCACCGGTCCAACTCCTGGCGTGTCTGTCTCTACTAACCCTCAAGGCAGCACAGTCATCATCGAAACCTTGGTCCCATCGACTGTCACTGGCGACAAGGCTGGAACCTCTAGCCTCACCAATAGCAATGGCGATGTCACCGATGTTGTTGTCACAGTTGTCGTCACAGTGTTGCCAACACCTACGGCGACAGGATCTGGTTCTGGCTCAGGTGGCGAAAGCGATGGAGTACGAACATCAGTAGTGACTGGTTCTTCTGCTGGCTCCTCCACCTCAAGAGACGGAAGCACCTCGTATGTGATCATCACCGTAGTCCCCACGACCCTGTCTGGACCCGTTGGCGGCACCTCAACACTCGTGGACGGCAATGGCGTCCCCACAGGTGTTGAAGTGACCGTTGGTCCCTCGACATCCGGTTCTGGATCTGGCTCGGGCGAAAACTCGTCGCCGGGTGGAGACTCTCAGGTCACTGTGACTGTCACAGATTCGCGTGGCTCCTCCTTTGTCATTCCGACATCTGCTCAGTCTACCACGGTTGGGCCCACCCCTGGCACATCAGTGCAGACTGACAGCAATGGAGTTCCCACTGGTGTTGTGGTCACAGTCTTACCCTCGAGAACCGCTCCACTCAACCCCACCGAAGGTGATGCATCTTCGCTCTCGATCTCTTACAGAACCGGTACAGCTTCTGAAGCAGCGGGCACTGGTAGTGGATCTGGAACCAACGGTGGAAGCGGCGAACAAGGAGGAAACGGCGGATCTGGTGGAAACGGCGGAAATGGTGCTAACGGTGGATCTGGACTTGGAGACTCAGGTTCAGGCTCAGGCGTTGGCGGTGGTCATGGACAAGGCGGATCTGAATCAGGTGAGGCTGGCTCTCAACCTGGTGCGGGTTCCAACGGACATGACGGTAGCGGCGGATCTGGATTCGGAGGAGCAGGCTCTGGCTCGAACTCAGATTCCGGCTCTCAACAGGGCGTTGGTGGAGGCGACGGCGGCAGTGGCTCTGGATTGGGATCAGGCGGAAACGAGGAGACACCATCAATGTTCTCTGGCTCTCCCTCCGACCCTCTTCAAGCAAACGCTGCTCGTGGTCTTAAGCCCCACCAAGGCTTTGTTCTGGGTTCTCTGATGGCATGCGTCTTGCTTGTCATTTAGGCCGTTTGACGGATTTTGTGAAGGACTTTTTTGTGGTGGGTTTGATGAAGACTTATGCGAAGGATTTTTGTGTGGAGGGTTTTGATGAAGATTTTGGGAAGGATTTTTTGTGATGATAATGTGTCGAATATTGAATATGATTTTCTTGTGTGAAACCAGAGGGTGCCGATGTATCTTCTTTATTTTTTTATTTACTACAAGTAAGTACTGTACAGTAGCTACAGTAATTACAAGGTACTGTACGTATGTATGTACGGAGTACAGTACATCTGTTGTAAGCCGGTGCAATTAGTTGTAGAAAAGTTATCAGCAGATTTATTTGGCATGTTGGTAAGAGCAGCTGGATGAGTTGGAATTGGATGATACTACACAGATGGTCCCATTGAAGTCACCGCGCCTTGAAATTTCTAATGCCGCTGCTTTTGATGATGATCTAGCCTTTCTTTGGAGAAATTGCAATTTTTTTTCGAGTCGAAAAAGCCCAAATCTCTACATTTTCACAAGGGTAGTCTCCAAGCGAAATGTGGTTTTCAGGCAAAATGGCCGAATTTCTGCTTTTCTAAAAGAAAAAAAAAATAAGGTGCCAAAAGGGGCTGTGGTAATATCACAGACCACAACGATTCCACTGGTATACCTCTTAGTTTCTGGGGGTCTCTTTCAGCTACCTCACGCTATCTCCATTTTAGGGGTTTCCCAACCTTTTTTATACGAAATGTTGAAACATACCTGAGTAAGTGAGCAATGTACAAGTACTCGTACATACACGTCATCAGTTCCCTTAGACAAGTCACAACGCTCGGAAATATATTCCAAACCTCAATTATGAAGATACTGGGAAAATGCTGAGGCACAGGGGATTGCAGTCGACGTAACGAAACTGCATTCTGAGCAGTTATTTTATTTCTCGAATTTTGAATAAAGTCGAAAAAGGCCAAGAAACGCCAAAATTCGAGGTGAAATATTCAGTTTGAGAATTGACTTGAGAATAAAACCACATTAGAGGGGCCAGAGTGCGAGGTGAATGGCACCATTGAAGTCACCGCACCTTGAAATTTCTCGTGCCGCTGCTTTTGATGCTCCTAACCCTTTACTTCGAGAAATTTCAATTTTTTTTCGAGTCGAAAACACCCAAATCTCGACATTTTCAAAAGGGTAGTGTCCAGGCAAAATGCGATTTCCAGGCGAAATTACCGAATTTTGGCTTTCCAAGAAATGCCGTTATTTTGCTTCAGAAAGCGCCTGCGGTGTTTGAAAAGACCTCGCGGAGTCCACTGGCATACCTCTTGTGTCTCTGAGATGATGCCTCCAGCTATCAGAGGCTATCTCCATTTTAGGGCCTACTCAGCTCTTAAATATACGAAACGTCAAAACATACCTTATTACGTCATCAGATCTCTTAGACAAGTCCTATTGCTCTGAAATAAATTCCAAACACCAATTATAATGATATTCTGAAGGTGCTCAGACACAGGGGAATGTAGTCCACTTAACTAAAGCTTTTTCGGAGCTATTATTTTACTTCTCAGATTTTGAAAAGTAAAGGAAATGGCCAAAACTGGCCAAAATTCGAGGTTAAATTTTCAATTCCAGATTTCATTGGAGGACAGAACCACACTGGAGAGACCTGCGGGCAAGGTAAATGATACCATTGGAGTCGCCGCATCTTGAAGTTCCTCTTGTAACTTCTCTTGATGTTCCTAGTCCATGCTTCGGAGAAAAAGTAATTATTCCGCGGTCTGAAAATGCCCGAATCTCATCATTTTCATAAGAGGGGTGCCCAGGCGAAATCGGGTTTTCTGAGAAAACGACAATATTTCGGCTAGCTATTCAAAAAAAGAAAATAAATCATTCAGTGCTTGTTATACTGTCCAGGCCTCAAGAGTCCCCTGGTATGTCTCGTGTGTCATCTCTTAGATGACTATGCCACTCCCTTCGTATGTATGGAGTCACGTTCCGAGATATGCCTGCGATTCATGGTGTTGACTGAAGATGTGAGGGCAGGATCTGCTGGAAACTGTTGGTGGCGAGTGGGGTACTGCAAGGTATGAGCCAATGCAAGTACCTGTGTTAGCGTAAGACGTACTGGGGGCTCCACGGCTGTAGCGGTCTAAACTAACTAGTGCCACTGATCAATGACAACTAATTAGCGAACGTCTGCGTGAGCATCTCTGTGAGGATACGCGCGAAGTTCGTGGTCGTCTATAACCGAGCGGCCGAATGCTAATAATGCCGTGGTTGTGTTTACGGATTAAAAATTGTGTGCAGCTGGCTTTGTGTTGAGTATCACAGATCTGTGTAAGCGAGAAGCTTCAGTGTTAAATATCGTGCATGAGAGCTGCACATCAACCGCTGACTCGTCGAGAAAATTGTTTCCTATTCAGGAATCGCAAAATGTTGCAAAAAAATCAAATACGCGTTAGCTGTGGTCTAAGTCTTTAGAGTGCTTCTAAAAATCCTCTGAACCGTCTCAGGTGATTTTTCTGGCTCACTTTCACCGCTTGGCTTGTACGGCAGTGTTTTTTGCTGACAGAGGATACAACTTCGTACAAATACAGATACAAGTAGCAGCCGTCTTTATCGTACATACGAGTGAATTGGCTTACAGGGGACTTGGTATTTTTATCGGAAAGCTGCGGTGTCGTTAATTTCTTGTGTGTATGGCCCCGCTCCACAGTGATAACATTTATTGTCACCCTGCGCCCACCGAAACAGCAATCCTGGGCGCAAAAGATGGGGTAACCGCAGCATCTCACCATAAGTTATTTCATTTATCGTTGTTAAAATCTCGGCCGGACTATTTATTTCTACTTTGCCAAGCAATTTGTCAGCTGCGGGATATCTTTTGAGCGCTGTCTTGGCGAATCTAGACTGTTGTGACAGGAATAATCCGAGCGAAGTTCCTGTTGAAATCGTACGAGCCACTGGGGTAACCCCAACGGATTATTCATTGTTTGTCAAGCACCGGAAAAACGGAGCTTCTCATGCAACCTAACCAGTGTCCAACCGACTTGTTGAGTATTCGGTAATCATATGAATACGCCTAGACAAAAGAACCGAGGCACCGGATCATGCATGGTGATGTTAGAGAGTGCAAATGAATTGCAGTAACTGCAACCGGTGGCCAAGACACTAGCTACTCTCTACAGCAGCGAGTTCAGGTCACCGAGACGAAATACAAGATGATCCTGCCTCGCCTTCTGTTCACAACATTGATACAGGGCTCGAACACGAGTTTGACAGTTTTTCTGACGCCGTGGAATCTCGGGGCAGGAAAGGAGAGTCGTATTTCTTTGAGTATAGACTCCCAGCCTTACAAGAAGCGACTTGCTAAGTTTGGTGCTTGTCTTGTGTGGGGAGAGAGGCTAGCCCAATAGTATAATGTATGCTTCATGTCAAGTTCCAGAAACACGACTTTTGAGTGCCAAGAATGGGTGCTGTGAAGTCAGGTGCTTCGTCCGCTTGGAGAAGTAGCCTTCGGTTTATGGATGGATGAGTTTCCACCAGCATCCTGTGCTACACCAAATCTCTCTGGCATCATCTGTGTCGTCGACGACACGCATAAGGTTTTTCCCCACCTGAAAAAATGAGACAAGCTAAGACATTGTTTTTCCGTGCTCCACTTAGACAGAGAGGAAGACAAGGAGATGCTTTTCAAAGCAGGCTGATGTGGGTCCCGAAGGAAGAAGCGGGCTCTGGTGGACCAAGCCTGTGCATGAACCAAACCATATGTGGTGAGCGGGGGTAGGTGCATCTTGGACAAGAAGGAAATAGCAGGAGCGGATTAACCGAACAAGGGGTATACATTGGACGTGCGGGGGAGTATCTCGCTTACTGCTAAAATATTCAGATTTAATCCGTGGAGATTTCATTTAGGCGGTCTCAGCTGTTCTTTAAAACGGTGCTAATGCTTTGTGTCGTCCCTCGGCTCTTCTCCGTCACGTCCAACCCCCTCCCCGCACATTACTAGTGCCGGAAATTAACACGGCTGAAAGGCACGGCTGAGCGTTCAATAATTTGGCAGTCTCAGGCGAAACAGGAGCATAAAATTTGCCTTTGGGAAGCCGTCAAGCTCTTAACCCCCCGCAGATGATGCAGTCAGTGACGTCGTGGCGTCTTTGCACCGATTATTCTCTGCATTTTCGCGACTGTCATGTGAACGTCGGAGGTCTGTCCCCTTTAGATCAAGTCGGCCAAACTCGGAAGACGCAGTTCGCGTGAAATCCGTTCACAAGGTCGAAAGTTAGACACCGAACGGCTGTTTGGCTAGCGAACACACCTCCTCGATGTATATATCTCCACCGCAACTATAGCTGAGACAGAGCCGCGTCATGCGAGAAAAGAAAAAAAAGCGAGCCTATTCAGTCCCCCTCCGGGGGAAAGTACCCATAACTGCGGCAGTATGAGGGTGGTGGGAGCGTTTCGAAAACAAAAGGAAAATCTGGGGAAGGTTTGAGAGGTCTCCGTCGACTCTTTGTGTTCGTACGTGACACATGAGAGCAGCAGCTAACACCTAAGCGGGGGGAATGATGGCCGGAAGCATGCCCAGACGTTCGTGTTTCTCGCGTATATATAGACGCTAGGGCTTGCTCTTGCAACAATATCTGCTAATCTACCACATACTCACACAACCATGGGTATCGCTAACATCATCAACCGTGGAGAAAAGCCTGAGGGCTCGGCGTTCATGGCCGCGTTTGTCGCCGTGTTTGTCGCCTTTGGAGGAATTCTGTTTGGCTACGACACTGGAACCATTTCCGGTGTCATGGCCATGCCCTACGTCAGAAAGACTTTCACTGACGACGGCATCCAGTTCACTCCCGAGCAAACCGCTCTCATCACGTCGATTCTTTCTGCAGGCACCTTCACGGGAGCCATTTCTGCCCCCTGGGCTTCCGATACTCTTGGACGACGACTGGGTCTGGTACTCTTCTGCGCCATCTTCTCCGTTGGAGCCATTCTCCAGACTGCTACCACGGGCCAGACTCTTCTGATTGTCGGACGAGTTATTGCTGGTCTCGGAGTCGGTGGAGTTTCTTCCATCGTTCCTCTCTACCAGTCTGAGGTGGCCCCGAAGTGGATCCGAGGAGCTGTTGTGTCCATCTACCAGTTTGCCATCACCATTGGTCTTCTGCTGGCTGCTGTTGTCAACAACGCTACCAAGAACAGAGACGATACTTCCTCCTACCGAATCCCTCTAGGTATTCAGCTTTTGTGGGCCATCATTCTCGCTGGAGGTGTCATTATGCTGCCTGAGACTCCTAGATTCTGGGTCAAGAAGGGCGAGTACAACAAGGCTGCCGACTCCCTGAGACGACTGCGACGACTTCCTGTCGAACACGAAGCTGTGCAGAAGGAACTTCTGGAGATCCAGTCTTCCCACGACCATGAAATGCAGATTGGTAGCGCTTCTTGGGCCGCCTGCTTCTCCCCCAAGGGCTCTCAGCTCAAGCGAATGCTCACCGGAATCGGTATCCAGGCTCTGCAGCAGCTCACCGGTATCAACTTCATCTTCTACTACGGAACCACCTTCTTTGAGAAGTCCAACATTGACAACCCCTTCCTCATCCAGATGGTCACCAGCATTGTCAACGTGGTAATGACCATCCCCGGAATTATTTTTGTTGATCGAGTGGGCCGACGAAAGCTGCTGTTGATCGGAGCTATCGTCATGTGCTCTTCCGAGTTCATCATTGCCGGAGTCGGCACTGCCCTTGATAACGAGGTCTCTGCCAAGGTCCTCATCGCCTTCACCTGTACATTCATTGCCGGCTTTGCTGCCACTTGGGGCCCCATTGCCTGGGTTGTCATTGGAGAAATCTTCCCTCTGCGAATCCGAGCCAAGGGTGTTGCTCTGTGTGCCGCTTCCAACTGGCTCTTCAACTTTGCCATTGCATTTGCCACTCCTTACCTCGTTGACGACCAGCCCGGATCCGCCGGTCTCAAGACCAAGGTCTTCTTCATTTGGGGAGGCTGCAACTTCCTGTGTATCGCCTTCACCTACTTCTTCGTCTACGAGACCAAGGGTCTCACGCTGGAGGAGGTTGACCAGATGTACGCCGAGGTCAAGATTGCTTCTCGATCGTACCAGTTTGTGCCCGTTACTCGAAATGCCAACTTTGAGGAGGACGGTTCTGATGACAAGAACGGACAGCATGTCTTTGTCGAGGCTGTCTAGATCAGCGAGTCTTTCTATAACGCGTTACGAATAATTTAATCACTAATTTATATTACTTTGAGATGAGTGCGGTAAGTATAAGTTGATGATTACTGTTTCTGATTCATTAGCGATCTATGGCCGATTATGCAGCATTAACGAAAATAAATTATTAATATCCCTGAATGATTATGAATACTTCGCGATAGTTCTGACTATCCCTGAATGATTCTGAATACTCTCAGAAAGCGGTACACAATCGTCAAAGCACGCGAATAACCATCGTTGGCCTTTTTAAATTGGTACAGATGTGCTCTACTAATAGTCCTGAGTCAAAGTCAACTATCGCCCAGCTAACCCGAGTTACCGCAAATTAGCCTGAATAACATGCAATAATCAGAATATACTCGATTAAAATGCGCAAAAACTTCGAAACACCATATAAACATCTTACCGACTTACTCATACCCTTAACTCGCCATCCACCGACCAACCAATGAAACCAGCCACACTTCCAGCTACCCCTCATTTCTCTGCACACCTGCTTCAACATCGCCATATTAAGGTTTCAAATAAGCGCCCAAAAATTGTGCCAACCTCGAAAGTGAAAAAGAATCGACTCTGACTCACGTTTTTTCGCCAACTACAACCATGATGCAATCTGCCGGCAAACGACTGGTGACCCGAGTGGCTCTTCGAGGAGTGAGACTGTCTGGTGTCAAGGCTGTCACTCAGCCCTTGGCTCTTTCCAAGGTTGTGCCCCGTGCCCGATCTGTGCACACTTCTTCTCCTGCTCTTCAGGTCAAGCAAACCGCCGAGTGGTACAAGACCGAGCCTCGAGGAAACTACGCGCGACTCAGTGAGGCCGACATTGCGCATTTCCAGACCATTCTGCCCGAAAACGGTCTGGTGACCGATGTGGAGGACATTGAAATGTTCAACACGGACTGGATGCGAAAGTTCCGAGGACAGACACAGTTGGTGCTCAAGCCAACCTCTGCCGACCAGGTGTCCAAGATTCTGTCGTATTGCAACGACAAGAAGCTGGCCGTGGTGCCCCAGGGAGGAAACACCGGTCTGGTGGGCGGATCTGTGCCTCTTTACGACGAGATCATCCTGTCTCTCAGCAACATGAACAAGGTGCGGTCCTTTGACGATGTTTCTGGAATCCTTGTTGCTGATGCTGGCGTCATTCTCGAGGCTGCAGACATGTATCTGGCCGAGCGGGGCTTCATGTTCCCTTTGGATCTGGGAGCCAAGGGCTCTTGTCATATTGGAGGTAACGTGGCTACCAATGCCGGAGGTCTGCGTCTTCTGCGATACGGGTCTCTTCACGGCTCCGTTCTCGGTCTAGAGGTGGTTCTGGCCAACGGTAAGGTGGTTAACATGCTGTCCAAGCTGCGAAAGGACAACACCGGTTACGATCTCAAGCAGCTCTTCATTGGCTCCGAGGGAACTCTTGGCGTCATCACTGCCGTTTCCGTGCTGTGTCCCCAGCGACCTGCTGCCAAGAATGTGGCTTACCTCGCCGTGGACTCCTACGAAAAGGTGCAGAAGGCCTTCATTGCTGCCAAGAAGGATCTCGGAGAGATTCTGTCGGCCTTTGAGCTCATGGACGGCCGATCTCAGGGCTGGGTTCAGCAGCATTGCGATCTGACCCGACCCGTCGACACCGAGAGCCCCTTCTTTGTGCTCATCGAGACCGCCGGATCCAACAAGGAGCACGACGACGCCAAGCTCGAGGCGTTCCTGGAAGACGTGATGGAGCAGGAGATTGTCAGCGACGGAGTGGTGGCTAGCGACGAGACCCAGTTCCAGAACCTGTGGGCCTGGAGAGAGCGAATCACCGAGGTGATTGGCAAGGAGGGAGGAGTGTACAAGTACGACATTTCCATTCCTCTTCCCCAGCTCTACAACATTGTCGACGATCTCAGAGCTGTCTTCGAGAGCAAGGACATGATCTCCAAGACTGACGCCTCCAAGCCCGTGGTTGATGTCATTGGTTACGGCCACGTTGGAGACGGCAACCTGCATCTGAACATTATGACTCGAGAGTACTCCGAGCGAATCTCGCAGG
This sequence comes from Yarrowia divulgata, assembly GCA_900519045.1. Taxonomy (NCBI): domain Eukaryota; kingdom Fungi; phylum Ascomycota; class Dipodascomycetes; order Dipodascales; genus Yarrowia; species Yarrowia divulgata. Next base: position 1,157,632 of record ULGQ01000005.1, read on the forward strand.
TTCTCGAGCCTTGGATCTACGAGTGGGTCTCCAAGGTGGACGGCTCCATCTCTGCCGAGCACGGTCTGGGACTCATCAAGAAGCATTTCATCCAGTACTCCAAGGACGAGGATAATGTCCATCTGATGAAGCAGCTCAAGAACGCCTACGATCCTAACCACATTCTCAACCCCTACAAGTATATTTAGCGAATGAAACGAATTGATTATGACATGGAGAAACAGCAAGGAGATGGGTTTCTACCACTTGAGATTACTTGAGCCTATATACGTTTAGGGGTGCAATTCCAGTGTTCCACAAAAGCTGGCGGATTAAAATACAGTAGTGCCCAAACATACATGTCGCGATTGACGTTCATGCGACACTAATAAACGTCAATACAAATTCAGGCGAAAATCACGTAATTTTCTCTAGACCATAGCCGATTTTACGACAGCCTCTATAGTAGAACTTATCACTGCACTCGGAATCATCTCCTGGTACTGCTTTTATAACGTTTGTAGCCCATAAACGTCTCAGGAATCGAATAAACACAGTGTAGTGGTGCTAAATCGAGGGGAGCGCGATACGTTGATACATTGATAAAACGTTGTACTGGTGCTTGTAGCCCTGACTAGTCAGGGGAAGAGGTCAGCAGACAAGGGCAGGTGATGGCAGAGGCGATGGCGACGTTGCAATAGGGGATATTGTGACTTCCCATCTTGTGAACAGGGTCAGGTGATTCCAGCGGGGTGAGCGATCTTGTGACCATCTCAGGACTTGGGGTGGATACCGTAGAAGTACATACCGTACATCGACAATCCGTTGAAGATAGCGAAAACACGTGTATATCTGAGAAAAACGTGAGTATTGGGGTAATATTGCACGGTCACAATCATGGGAGTGCTGACATATGTCATTTCAAACCATAGCAACCACGACCCTAGAGCCACTAATTAAACAGTACCAAATCATCCCCAAGACTGCACTGTTTACAACCAGTCAAATGACGTCAGACGTGGTGACGTCAGACCCGGTGACGTTCGAAATGTGGCTCTTGACGCTCATTTAGTGGACGACGATACTCTACTTTCGGTCGGCCTTTTACGGACCGCTTTTGGACATCCTGGTATTCTCATGTTGACGTTCCTTGTTCAATCTACAAGTGTTACCAACCTACGTGCACGCTGTATGGCTACAGTAGTACGAACTGCCAGCATTTCCCGCCTGGCACATGTCTCAGAAATATTATCAATATCCACTAGTGTGGGAGGTCATATGGCCATCGCGTTTAGCCCCTCATGGTGCGCGTAACGTACGCCTAAACCGATGCGTGCTAAGCTCTGAGTTTGTGGAGAGAATAGGATAATAGGAGAAGGCAGACAAAGAAAAGCTGTAGCGCCCACAATGGGCTCTTTGTGCTCCCTAGTCCATCTAGCCGCATTTGGTGGCGGTTGAGACAGCAGTAACAACACCAGTTGAGCGACAGATTGAGCGTCTCTAGAGTCGCACTTGTAATTCACTATGGTGATGGGTAGTATTATTACACCTGTATGTACATACAGTGCTGTATGTACCAGTATGGACGCGGCAGCACCAAAATCTCGATTCCTCTCAGTACAGATTATCCCCAGTACAAATGTCATTAATGAGCGCTTTTGCTTGAGGGAACACTGGTCAAAATTGCTAAGAGCAACAAATGGCTTCACGTCTCGGAAATACATCCTCGCAGTCTTCCTGTGTGTATCATAACACACAGTATAATCGCACCGTACGCGCTTTGCTGTATCGCTAATCGACCTTTTTAATATTCCTTGTCGTCTCCGAATACTACCAGCTTAGTCCCCGCAGGTGTGTATCGTACTATTGGCACGGCTCAGTATGGGTCTTATTTTTGCCGACACCTTGCCTCCTCCTTGCCTTCCCCCTTGCACCTGCCATGCACTCGGATTAAGCAAGCTAATCGTGTCTCTCCCCAGAAAAGTAAATACTGTAAATAGCAAAGAGCAAGCGGAGGAGCAAAATGCGAGCGTCGAAAAAGAGGCCGGAAATGGACGACCAAAAGAGAGAGGAATGAGTCCGAAACAAGAAGAATGAGCAACGAGCAACCTGAAATAGCAACCTGAAACAGCAACGGTACAGTGTCGACGCGTGTATCCATGCTAACGCGTCTGCTACACTAACAGTAATTAGCTTGCGGTATTTGCAGTCGTATGTGACCCAGCTCATTTCTTACAATGTCTCTATTTACAAGTACGTCTCCAGACATTTGTACTAACAGCGCTGAGTCAAATCATGTGTTTTTAACCACTCATCACTGAGCCCGTCAGCCTTCAAAAGCAATCATGGGCTGATATCTGGTAGTCTGCACAACTCACATCACCCCATGCTAATTACCATCAACTGATCTCGGCTACAGTGCTGGATCTTACTTACTGCTACTGTTACCCTGTTACCCCACAAACTGAGACACTACAAGTAGCCATTAGTTCTTACGACGTCACAGTGGTCCCAAACTCGTCTCCGAAACCCGTCTACTCTCGTATGTACAGTATATGTCATGGTATGTATTATGGTCAGTACTTTTATGTCATTGTTCTTTGGTGTGTTTTTGGATCGCTGCAGGATCTCTCAACACACCCGGTAGGACAACCATCAAGGCTGCCCCCACAGAGACGAACGGGGAATTAATTAATTGAAGCAAGTGTCTCTGATGCAGGGTCGTGGTTCGAATGTTGTGGAGTCTTCACCGCCACAGCTGGCAACTCACCACCCGCTTGGGACGGTGGTAGTCGACGTTTTCGCTCAGCGAACGTGACAGCCCCACGGGCGAGCAGATGACGCCTTGCTGCTGCTGCTTGTTAAGCGAGGATTCGCTCCGCAGCTTCATGTGGCGTCGGAACCGGCCCATCTCGCGCTCGCAGGTGTTCTTATGCATGGAGTCGTTCATCTCGACGTATTGGGGAGGGTAGCACCGCGTGTGGAACTGCTCGAAAAAGTGGTTGTAGCCGCCCTGCAGAATCACCACGTCGGGGAAGTTGAGATGCGGGTAGTTGGTCATGTTGAGTCGCCGGTCTCGGTTTCGCAGATGCATGGCCATTCGGGGGCCTCGATGAGCAGAGTACTCGCAGTGGAAGATCAACAGCGTGCGTTTTCGCGAGTCTCCGCTCCGCTTGTTGTTGTTGTTGTTGTGACAGTTGCCGAGAATGCCCTCCTCGTCGGACAGCAGCTCCTCCAGCCGGTCCTTGGAGTTGATGTTGATGGCGCCATCAATGTGGCCGCCGTCGTACTCGTACTCGAACCGGCAGTCGATCACCACGTGGCGATCGTAATAATGCGAATGCTGCCCGTCCAGAATCTGCACCAGGGTCTCTCGCTTGATCCGTCGGAACGGGTCGCCTTCGACCGAAAACGACTCCAGCGTGCAGTCCGATGACACCAGGAACGAGTCCACGTTGTTGTTCACGTCGGGCGACAGCGACAGGCGTCGCACCATCTCCTTCTCCTCGTCGAGCTCCTCCTGCATTAGCTCCTTGGGGTCCTGGAACATGGAGTGCGTCCGTCGGGGGCGTTTGAACTTGGCGGCAAACGGCGTCGACGACGAGTTGTATGTCCGCTTGCACAGCGGGTTGAGAGACGGCCGCACGGGCCGCGCGGACGGGGTATCGTTAATGTCGTCGGCAGTGGTATCTGCCGAAGATGCACTGACTCCAAGAGTAATGCTGTTGAAGTTGAGACTGTGTGTCTTTGTATGTGTTGCACTGTTTCCTCCCAAACGGAAGCTCTGCGACAAGCTGCCAACCCCGTCCTCGTCAGTGTCCATGCTGCTGTCGGCCTCATTCATAAAACCGCTGTGGAAATGGTTGCTGCTGTTGGGCGAGTCCAGCTCGAGCGAAAACCGAAACGGCTTACGTAAGCTGGTCTCTTCGTCGATCGGGTCGAACGACACGCCGGCGCTGGTGAGTCGCAGACTGGACGTGCTGCGGTTGTTTTTTCGCAGCCGGTGCATCTGGATGGACGTGGACGATGTGTGAGAGCTGATGCTGCTTCCAAAGGTGGTGCTGCCGTCCGAACCAGCGGACAGCGGCGACATGGGCTCCATCATGGACAGCGACTTCTTCATGGGGATTCCACATGGCGTTGACGAGTCGTTGGGGGGAGGGAGGTTGAGAAATGCAGGGGTTTTGGCGGTGAAGAGCGAGCGTCTTGGAGTGGGCAAGGTGGGTCTGCGTTAGTGGTGATAATTAACTGCACTCGGCGTGCGTCTGCGTGTCCCATGTAGCCGGAAGTCTACAGTGGGAAAAACTAGTCGGGTGGTGTAGCTGTGACGAGAGAGACCACCAGACCACCAGACCACGACATTGGTCTAGTCATTGGTCTAGTTGGCTGCCCCAGTGTCACTGATCACAGGGCTTATGTGGACTGATCACCGGACCTGCACTGGTCACCGGACTGTCTGCACTGATCACAGGTGCACTGTAGCACTTGATACAGCCCGCGAATCGCAGTCACGACGGTATACGACGGTACCGATTGAACGGTAGCGATTGACCGGTAGAAGTGACATAGACCGTGTCAGCCATAAGTGTCCCCATTTACCACCCCCCTCCTCTCTCATACTCACGTCTCAATGTGAACGGTGGCCGAGAGATCTGCAGCCATATAAGCCGGCGGGACCAGCTTGCGCTTGTAGGACGGCGAGTCGTCGAACATGTGCCGTCGTGACAGTGGACTTGTCACGCTTTGCATCCTGGGTTAGCCGAGTGGATAGGAAGAGATCAAGTTGAGCCTGGTGTTTGCCTTTGCCCCATTAGAATTAGACTTGGTTGTTGGGCCAACCGCATATTGCCAATGTCGTGTACATCAGGACTCTGCTCTGTAGTCCGCTGCAGATGGTTGGAGACGAAACTGAGACCACGACTGAGACAGGTGGTGAGCGGTGCGTTTGTGTCATGAATGGTGTGACAGAGGTGCAGGTTCAGACGGACAGACGGAGCACACAGACAGGCACAGACAGACACAGGCGCAGACAGGTTCAGACACAGACACAGATAGATCGTCACAGATAAACCGTCACAGATAAACCGTCACAGATAAACCGTCACAGATAGACAGTCACAGACAGCTGTTCAAGAGCTGTTCAAAACGTCTCCGTCAAGTCGATCTCTGAGCTGTGCTGATAATGTCCACCAAGATCACACAGACACAGAGACACAGAGACCTTCACCAAACAACCAACAATTGACCACTACCAGCATTGACCACAACCACCAATACCACAACCACACAACCACAAACACACTACCACCACCACGAACTCACCTTTTCCTGATCAACCAAAAGCTCGTCTGTTCGGGACCCGCAGCCTCTTATACCAAGTCTAGGTTTTGGGTAAACAATGACTTTGGTGGCCAGCCCTGTGTGTGATTGCTAGACCCCGACAAAGAGACTGTAAAGTTTTGGGCCGTCAAGTCTACACCATTGTACTTGGTGGAGACAATAAAACTATTGTAAACATGGGTTGCCACATGTCGCCCATTGTTTGGCCGATAATATCTGAATCGAAAAGTCGAAAAAATGGAGACGAAAAAACGAGACTCAGAAATGATGTTCACAAACGGCAAATCTCAAGTCGACAAAATCGTTCAAAAATCGTCGGAAAACGACAATCCTAAATCGATAAAAAGTCGTTTAAAAGTTCGTCAATCGACAATCCCAAATCGATGACAATCATTCAAAAGTTCGTCAAACGACAAAATCACATAAAACCTCCCCTTAACACCCGCCCACCAACATGGCCAAAACGCCGAACACAAACATCACGCAAACGCGGTCTGTGCGCGGCTGCCCTAACCCTCGCTCGTTCTTGTAATCTCCCAGGCGCCAACCCTAATCCATATTTACGCTCTCGTTTTCTCTAAACCTTGCTGGCGTGTTCGGCTGCATATCTGACGCATGGTGTGCGTTAACAGTCGAGATATGAGCAAGCGGGGTGCTTGGTATTGGCGCGTGTCGTGTGGCAGACTGCGCCATACTGCGTGTCCGGGTGTGACTAGTCCGTCAGCAGTCTGATACGTATTACAGGTGGTTGAAGCTGCCCTGCAGATCCAGGTCCTACCATTGCCCCGTCCCCCTGTCCTTACCCTGCCCATACCCCGCCCTCACCCTACATACGTCACCTATACCCTTCACCCTACCACCTCCACCCCACATTGCTGTGGAATTTGTCTCGCCAAAGTTGCTGCACTCTGATGCACGGTGCTGCACTGCTGCAGGCTGCGTCTTACCGGTTTCCGAAAAGAGCCTGGAGATGGGTGCAGTGATTGATCTGCAGCTAGTGATGGTTGAGGGGTTTTCCGGGTGCAGGCGCTCAGGCTGTCGACGCGAAAAGGCGTGCAAAGCGTGTCGACCTGCGTGTGTGTGGTATTTGTGCGTGTACATGAGTGCACCTTGACACCTTGTACATACTCGTACATCTCCGTACATCCCCGTACATCCCCGTACATGCTCGTACGTTGCGGTACATCGTACGTCTCGACCGGTCACCTCACCTATCGCTAACCGATACAGCGCTACGTCACAACGGCTACAGTGTGATGGTTTCGATCTTGTTGTGCACACAATGCCAATGTAAAAGCCTAACCTAATACGTTATACTCTATTGGAGGGCTACCCTAAACGGGGCATGTAATAGCCCTAACCCCGGCCAACATCGTGCACCGCACACTGTACGGTGTCCTTCGATTAGGTGAAGATGCAAACCGAATCAGCATTCCTGGGTTACAAAGAAGAGGCTTGATTTTTTGTGAAAAAGAAAAGCGAGAGTCGGGGTAATAATTGTCGACGAGATTAGAGACAAGATTGATTACGAACTGTGACTAAAACGACATCATTTACATTCTGTCTGTCAAATGTGTCAATTTTGAGCCACCCCAATCCATCAATTCGTCCGATACACTAATTCGATCAGACTGTAACGTTGTGATAATTCGGGATAATATTATTAAAAATAAAAGATCAATTAATAAAATGGCGGCGGAAAATACGCAAAAGAAATGTGGAAAATACGCAAAATCCGAATCGCTGAACGGCTGTAGGTGAGGCTTAGCGATATGTTGTACGATACGGCATCTGCCCCCACCCCTTTTCCCTGATGTGGAATGTGTCAAAAGAGTAAACAGGCAAAATGACAGGCAAACAATAGCCGCCATGATGCAATGGATATCCGACTTTCGATCAACCAGTAGATAATGGAGCCGTCCACAAAGACACGTGTTGCTGCAGTAACGGCGTGTGCCGGAACCGGCGTCTTCATCAGCACCGATCTTCCACGGTGCATTGGCTGCTTGTGCTAGTCGGTAGTCGGTACAGTATTTGTGTGTGGCAGTTGTTATGGCAACGATTTGACAGTGTACGTACAAGCTGGTGGGCCGGTGAATATTTGTGGGCGATAATAAATGGCTAAGGCGAAAGTTCTCCGCTTTCAGAGCCGTCTAGCAGCTGTTTTGGATAGTCCTTTCTCTCGTCCTGTTTTCCCTCGCCCTTTGCACCCTCTCGCTGCATATCGCCAGGGGAAAAAAGCAAAGACAAACACATGGAAGTAGGGTAGGAAAATACGGCAGAAAACGGGCAAAATAAGACGGTGTGTTGCAGCACTCGTCGGCCAGATTGGGATCTAGCCCGTGCAGATTGGCTATACTATTATGGACTAGGCTATTAGTGCAGAGCTAACCGTCGAGCCTCCCCTAGACACTGTGACAGGAGAACCACCAAACACACAGTCAACGTTGCGATAATTCCACGGATGACCTGATGGCCACACAGGATCCGCTTGGCACTTCTGATACACTTGTGGCAATTTGTCTTTGCGGAGAATGGTGGATGTGTAGACCCTAATGTAGACCCCTCCAATTGGTTGGTGCATGTGGACCACCTCAATCGGTGTGGCAAAGGATAATAACAGCTACTGTGGAGTCATATTTTGGTGAGATGAAACGTGGCAGACCCGACTGTGGCAGCCGGGAGCGTTTGTGGCAATTGTGGTCACTCTGGAGACGGTTTGAGCCCGGTCAATACAAGGCCGAGTCGGAGACGGCGGCAGGATTTGAAATCGGTGATACTCAACGATTGAGCGAGTAAATGCGGGTAAAAAGCACCCCAACAGATTCAATTGATGTTGTACCATTGAATTAATTCAGTTATATTGTCTCTACACCCCCTCAACGACACTTCTGCTACCCTAAGACAAGACCATACAGCCCTCAACATCACCTATAGAGCAGCAATTATTCCACGGAAGATACCAAAATCTACAATTCACCAACAAGGGGCGTAATAGGGGTTTTTCATCTCCTCTAGACTGACTCAGCACTAGCACAAACGCTCGTATTCGCCCACACTACTGTTCGTACCCCTCATACCCTAGAGTTGCTTAGTCAGCGTTAGCATGTAGTCTTTATTTCTCTTCCACAATCATACAATCTGCATCATACCTCTACAGACTAAGATCGCCTGTGATGTCGCCTACAAACCAATGTCGCCTACGATGTGATATCGCTATAACGTTGTAGTTCGCTACCGAACCCACCAGTCTTAGCTTGTCTCGGACACACTGTCAACCGCTCGGTACAGTCCGGTCGGAACCAGCATATATGCTGGCACTGTACGTGAGCATTTTCAGTTGGTTTTTTGCAGGATTCACGCGTCCAGGCTTTTGCGCGTCTTTTTTCGCGACACCGCGTATAGAGTTCCACTAAGGTTCGTCTGTTCAGGGGTATACCGCCGCTAGACTGAGATTGAGGTCGCTATGGTCTTTCGAATGGTCTAGAGGAAGAGGTGGGATTGCCAGGGTTTTTCCCTAGTTCCTTTTGGGCTAATTACACCCAGGTTATACCCCTTCTCATTCGCAGTCCAGCCAGCCAGCCAGCAGCACTGTACAAGCTTGTACATACGAATTGGCTAATTTTTTTGGGTTAAATGAGAGAGGTGGGTTTTTTCATTTTGCTGCAGTAGCTGTCGTACATTCGGTGGGACGGATCTCTGGTTAGATCCAGCGTGTGTTCGGATTTTTGGTGGTCCTATGCCATGTTGAGATGTACCGCGTCGGTAGCTGCAAGTACTGGTTCTGACCGTGGCTATGCCGGTATGTACTGGTACAAGTAGTCCTGAAAATATCTTCATCCAAGAGTTGCTGATTTAACCGGACCTGCTAACACATCTGCTAGCCGATATGCTACTTTTAGAACTCATGTCCATGCACTCTGTATCCTTGAGCAAATCGGAGACAGAATTTGAACGCACAGAATTTAGACAGAATTTGAATGGACAAAATTTCCAACGAACAGAATTTCGGTCTACCATCAAATGTCTCAGAGCTGCCTCAGGCGCTGCTAAAAATACCAGAACCAAGTCTGAAACCGTGGTACAGATCGAAGACAGGGTTTATGGGTGTTTAGACAGTGTGGGGAGGGCTTGGAGGCTTAGGAGGCTTAGGCTGGGCTTCTAAAAATACATACGAGATGTGGCTACGACCAGCTATTTTTGGACCCCGACTTAGACGATTTGGACCCATCAAGAGCAATATCACGTGACAGCTATCTCTATTAGCTGCACGTGATTAGCCATCTCTGTTAGCTGCATGACGTAATCAAAGCAGGTAATATCGAGAACTTCGCAACAAATCAGATTAAATAGCTGTGGGTATTTTAAAGCATCGGTAATATTCTAGAATCCACAAGGAATCCTATAGCGTCAAATGCTACCTGATTCGGCCACTGGTGACCCCCACTGATCCCCTTTTAGCCGCTTGCGCTATTTCCGGCACCGATCCTACTACTAGGCCCAAAGTGGCCTTCTCGACGATAATAAGGCGTTCGATAGATCGCTGTCTGTAGAGCAGTCATCTGACGATCTACATTGACCCGCTAGTTTGCCGGATTCAGACGTCGGACAAGGTGTAAATAATGGGTACGAGAAGACGAACTTAACGAGAGTATGAAGATTGATTGGTTGGACGGTTACCCGAGAAAGACAAATAACAGTGTTACAAAGTATTACGTAACATTGCAAAAGGTTGTGTGACACTGCAAACGATTACGTAACAGTTGGGCACTGCATTTCCACGGTTTGACGCTTGCCCAGTGTCGTTTGCATCGTCGAGTCGGATACGGCTGAGGATCGACACAGCTAGCCCACGTTCATAAGAGACACAATAGGACGAGCTATAGATGAGGGCTTTTACGCTTGTTTGTGTATTAGAAGGCAAAAAAAATGCAAATGGGAAAGAAACCTCCACCTAACGGAGCGTCATTCCGATCCATCATTCCTACAGTCCAATAGCCCCGCTAACAGGTACAGTATAGCGTGGTGAATACGGTGAACGGTTAATACGGTGTTATTATGGGTTACGTGAGTCTTCTAACAGAAATTATTTTGTGGTGAGGGTGAGACGGTGGTAGGTTCAAAGTCTTCAATTGTGTACCTCTCAATTACCTATGTAGACACCGGACAAACACCTCCTCTAACAAACCCCGTTGTACTTGTACTTGTAGAGTCCTGAACAGTGCTCGTAAGTCACTCACTTACAAGTAATAACTGTCCTGTTATGATTCAAGCGAACACGACAAAAAGCACCTTGTCGATACTTCCACGGCATAACGTCGTCGAGTTATGAAATTAGTGTGCATGCTAATCCAGAGGTGTATGATTTGAGAATTTGGGGTTTGGAAGGACACAAAGGGGTGTTCAATTGGAAAAACAAAATCTGATCGTCGCAAGAGTCACATTCAATGCGTTTCACTCGGCTCACGGCCTCTTCTCCTCATTTGGCAGCCGTGGCACCCTCTGCGGACCTGGCATGGTGCATGTGTGGAATGCAGAACGGCCGATGTTGATAAAAAAAAGAAACGACGCAAACCGGTGGGAATGATTGAAAAAAGCAACGGTGGCTGCCCGTTTCAACGGAATGGCGATCTGATACAGACCAGCATCAGCATTGTCAATCAGCGATGTCAATTAGCGTGTGTGGTTGCTTCCTCGATGAGGTTGTTTACTGCTGCTTCATCGAGGAAGCAACCCTTGCTTCAGTGAGTATCTGGAGCAAATCTTTGGGCTGTAACATCTTCACTCTAAGAAAGCTGTAGTCCTAAAAACATCCATCAGGTCAAATGACTATAGCCTTACAGAATCAGCAACTCTCCGGCCATTGATCAAGTTCTCACCATCAATGTCACCAGTCACACGACACCATATCGTGAATCGCTCTTTGAGTCTTTGAACGCTTCAGCAGTGACCTTGAAACTCCAGAAAGATATTCAATCAGCATCGTATCGAAGACCTGATTTCATAGATACGTTCGGTCTGAATTTCTCGATCTGACTCAATCCAACTTCATCAACTCGTGCTACAGAGGAGCTAGAATAAAATAGATTCCACCAGTCAATTTGTCTTACTCGGGCTACTTTAACGGTGTACTCCTCTTCCTTATACCTCTTTATCACTAGCAAATATACGCCCTGCTGGTGGCTTGCATGCAAACTTGAGGTTGAGTCCGAAGCAAATGGTATGAGATTGAATTCAGAAGACTGCCAGTCATTTTCAATGATTAGGGCTTCGAGATAGTCTTGCCACTAACGCACTATGTCTGTAAAATGATCTCCTTCTCAGACACTTCGTCAACTACGACATGAAAGCGCTGGGGTGTTCATTGCAGCTCTGTCAGGCTCCCCTAACTGCTTGAGTCCAGGGCCCTTATTCCCGTGAATAAACCAAATGGCTTTGAGTCCCGTTTGTGACGACATTACACCAACCCTGACCTTCTTACTCGATGGCGATATCTATATCAAGCCAGATCATTCCAAAGAGGAAGAGTACACTCCTCAAACCAAACAAATTGTCCGACAGCTTCTTTCTGAGCTTCTACCGGCACGTGACCAAGCATTTGGGATTCGGAGTGTCTTCTTAAAATCCTTGTGTGTTTCTTAAGTTCAAGGAAAACGGGAAACTCGGTTGTTGGCGTCATGGATCGTCTTGCCGATACCAAGGACCACGTGATAAAATTTTGAAGACAGTGAATAGCTGAAGACACAAAGAACTACATTTCCCTTCAATCTGCCTACTCCAAATACCATATTCAAGTGTGTCGAGTGCACTGTGCAATTTCGAACCCTGCACTAGGATATCAATTTCATGTCTGAAAGGCCTGAAAAGGTGGATGTCCTCACACGAGTAAGTTCCCGAACCCATTGGAAAGTCTCATCATCTGCTCATCAGCAGGCAAATTAGCTACCGCAGGCTATACATCCAACGACATGATCGAATTCAAAGACCCTAGGGTTGATCCTGCTGAGTTCCAGAAACCAATGTGTCTGTATGGTTCAAATACCTTGAAAGAGATCGAGAAGCGTCTGCAAAAGAAGATAGACAGAGCTGTGGTTTAGTGAGAGGACAAAATCCAAAGATATCTTCGTCACCAGGGACAGTGAAGGGAACGGAAACGGTAAGAGTCAAGTTGACGAGACCAATAAGGAGTCTGTTAGTCTAACCATCGACGTCCATAGCAAGCATATTTAAAAACATTTGCAGTATAACACAAATCTCTCTGAATACATCAATACTACTTTCCTCTCAAATATTCCCTATTGATTCCCTATTTACAACCATCGACTTTAGCTGCAGAAAGCACAGAATTGCAGACTGCTCTGCAGCAGGCCACACGGTACTAAAACTGAAATAAAAGACACCATCCTGCTCAGAAAACAGTGAAAATTATCCTCCGTCTGTCCGATTTAGAATATCTGCAAAAATTTCAAAGATCCATAATTCAGGTATACCTGGCCAGCTTTTTAAAAAACGCAAGAAATTTCTTGGGCGTCTGGTGTAGTTGGTTATCACATGCGCTTAGCATGCGCGAGGTCCCCGGTTCGATTCCGGTGTCGTCCAATTTTTTTTTCTCAAAAAAATTAATATTTTAGCTTGAAAGAGTGCATGATGAAGAGTCCCCTTGGTCATGGGCGTAGTTTTTGACGACTATTTGGTGCCAGATTTACCATGTTTTGATAGTCGATTGGGCAACTTCCACATATTACTGCTCATTCAATACACAATCAAATATTATTATAATGGTTATAACTTATCAACACCAGACCCTCTACATAATAATCTCGGGCTTCTCAATGTTGCCGGAGATGGTCTTGTGGGGCAGAACTCGGCCACCGTTAACGTAGATTTCATCCTTGACCTCCACGTCGTCTCCAAAGACGGAAACGTTCTCGATTCGAGCCCATCGGCCAACACGGCCGTTCCAGCCAATGATGGAGTTCTTGATAAATGCATGGGGCTTGATGGTGGAGTTGGCGAGAATCACACATCGGGAGAGTCGAGCACCCTCACCAATGACGGCGCCGGGACCGATGACAACGTTGGGACCAATCTTAGCCTGGGGAGAGATCTTGGCAGAAGGGTCGACCAGAACGTTACCGCCGGTGACGTAGGGCTCGGAGGTAGGGACCAGAGCCTCGGGGTTCTTCTTGGAGAGAGCAGACAGGTACAGACAGGTTCCGGAGAGGAAATCCTTGGGCTGACCAACGTCCATCCAGTAGCCCTCCAGGTCAAAGGAGTACAGAGACTCTCGGGCAGCCAGCTGGGGGAAAGTCTCCTTCTCAATGGAGGTGGGTCGCAGATCGATGAGATCGACGACGGAGGGGTTGAGAATGTAGATACCGGCGTTGATTCGGTTGCCGACAAACTCGACGGGCTTCTCGACGAACCGGTCAATCTTGGAGGTGCCCTGCTTGTGGACAATGACTCCGTACTTGGAGGGCTCCTCGACCTTGGTAGCGACAATGGTGGCCTCGGCGCCGTTCTTCTTGTGGAACTCGGCGAGCTCGGCGAAGGGGTAGTCACAGATGACGTCCGAGTTGAGAACGAAGAAGGGAGTGTCGTCCTTGCACAGAATCTCCTCGGCCAGCTTGAGGGGTCCGGCGGTTCCGAGAGGCTCGGTCTCGACGGAGAAGGTGATGTTGACGCCGTACTTCTCCTCATACTTCTTGAGGGTCTCGATCATGACCTCGGGTCTGTAGTTGACGGCCAGCACAATGTCCTTGACGCCGGCGGCGGCCAGAGACTCCACCTGGTGGAGAATCATGGGCTTGTTGCCAAACTCCACGAGGGGCTTGGGCAGAGTGAGAGTCAGGGGTCGCAGACGGGTGCCGTAGCCTCCAACAAGAATAAGTCCTTTCATTCTGGGTTAGTCGGTTGTTGAAATTGTTGGTTTTAGAAAGGGCGGGTTTTTTGATCTGGATTCCATGCATATGGAACTCAAAAAACGGCGGCCAGTTCTGGTTCTTCTCCTGCATCTTAATGGTTGGGACCAACCCAGACAATGAAACAGGCTTCTAATTATAGCCGTCTTGGGACGAAAGAGCGACAGACAAAGAGAGCCCAAAGAACAGGTGACGTGGACAGGAATAGCTCGAGAGGTAAAAAAGGGCACACGGCTCTAGACCTGGATCTGAACGGAGCGGTAAGAAGCACCAGCTAACCATGCAAGGGAGCATCTGGGGCAGCACCGGGAGGGTTGTCGAACATGTGGGCTAGAGCAGTTGCAGGGTTGCAGGTGGTCGACGGTTTGCACCTTGTTCAGTGATCTGTGACACGTCGGCGGTTATGAAAACACACCGCAGAAGCATTGAGCAGAGATATACAGTCGTATGCTGCTCAGCTTGCTCGCATTGCGTTCGGTGTGCCACGGTGGGGCTCGTTCGACTCGGTCCCCTTCAACTCGCATAACTTAGCCAATGTCACCTTGCCTCTCAGAGCTCACAGAGTCGTTTCATAAATTGCAGTCTATGGGCGACAGACGCTAATGAACAGCAGAACGGCAAATGACACGTAAGCGAGGTGAACTGAGGAGAACGACACTGAACGGGCGGCCACGGGCGACCTCTTCGATGTGTCACACAAATGAGTACACCACTCAACCACACCACAACCACACCATCGACACGACGCCAATGTCACCAAGTCCCCTGATCCACGTGAACGAACGAACGATGGAACAATTAGAACAATTAGAACCATTTGAACGATTGGACCGCGTCGGTGACAATGCCCTGGGAGCCGTTGCCGTCGATTTCCTCACGCCAAACCACTTAGTCTTGATACTCACTTTTTTTGTGGTCAATTTGCAAGAATGGGAAAAGGCAGGGCTTATATGACGTGTGGGCTTTTTTGAGTTGGGATCAAACACGTACCACGGGGAGTATAGGGTTTTTGCCGAATTGGGCTGCGGCTGGATTGTTCCCGATTTGGAAGGAACGGGAGCAGAGAAGAGAGTCGGTTTAAGTGGATGCGGAGGGTGGGAAAGGCCGGGGAAAGCTCTGGGGTGCAAAGAGGAGGGTACGGCGGTTGTTTCGACGCTTCCAGAAATGAAATTGGACCCCCGCAGCCCATATACTGACTCCTCCTCCTTCACGTCCATTTACCTTGTCCACGTCAGACAATTAACTCGCCTTCATTTTTCCAACCGCGTCACATTCCGCAGAGAGCTTGAGTTAGGAGGTGGTAAGAGTGGATGAGGACACGTATCGTAGGAGATGATCAGGGTGGTAAAGAAGAGGTAGCGGGGGTGTGAATATTGAGGGCACGTTTTATGTCACACAGAAAGACCTGCAAAATTACTTATAGCCACGGGGTTTTCCCCTGGTATCTACAACATCCACACACACCTCCCTGCCCCCATTCCACCACCCCTTGCATATCCACCGCTATAAGCAGTGTGTCATTAGCTCCTAATGCCACTCGTGGAGAGAGATACAGAGAGAGGAACGCACCGAAGCTTTGATAGCCCGGAATGGGGTTATCTCTAGATGCTCTAAGCCATGCTCACCGTACTACATAACCGCCTATCGCTCATCTACATAACCGCCCATCAAACAACACCAAACTACAACAGCTCATCGCTCACGCAATGCACGTCTCCGACAATTCTTCCGCGCCTACCCCTTACATCCATTTGATCCGTGATGCTGTCCTCTCGTCTTGCACCACGTGTGGCTGGAATGCAACTTAAACAGGAAGCACCAGATAGGCACACTCTGCTGCACAAAGATGGTCTTCACACGTGTCCTGTGGGATGGGAACGACACGGTTCGAAGTTCCTGAACCCCTGAAGAGCTGCCCTGAGGCGCTGCAACCTTCGCAATCACGTATACACGTCTTTGTGCGCATATATGTACACGACTAAACGCGCTAGTCAAAGCCGCTATGTCCAAAATGTGTTTCCTACTACCGGTACCACCTCCAATTCCCGGAATAACGATCAGCAAAGATCTACAGGAACAGCATAGCCTGGTGGAGTGATTGGAGTCACGTGAATTGAGAACGAGAGGCCACCTTTTGGAACGGCAAAAGGTCTTAAACGTTGGTTTGAACAAGCCTCCATTTTTAAAAACGTAGAGTTTGCATGTTGACGTTTTGCGATGTTTGTACCACCTGAACGTGAGTATTTTGTGGCTTTAGGGTGGTGAAAAAGACTCCATTCGACTTCCCAAACCTCTCTTGACCTGAGCCTGTTTCGTATCACCCATTATCTCCACCAAAACACGCTTTTAATTTGCTCCCCACCCTCCCCCTATATTTTTAGAAACAGAAAACTTTATTGACAAATTTTCATCCTCAATTTTCAAACCGCCATATTTCCTTCAATAATGACTAGAAAAGCAAACTACCAGTTTCGTTGAATTCCCCTCATTTCAGAGATTCTAAAAATATCAACAGCCACTATTTCTCTTTTCCCCGCCCCTCTCACCGCCTCCACCAATTTAACTCTCGCTTATTTCTGGTACCTGTTATATCACGTGACGAGCTTCCCAATGTAGTCATCGTCCTGCCCTTTTGGCAGCTCCGTTTGCTTTTTGGTTTTTATTTGCGACCTCTTTCCACTTGTGGAAGCTGGTATTATGTCTCCATTGTGCCAAAAGCAACGGTTGGAAGTTGCCCACGATTTATTAAGCCTGAAACACGCTAATGAGCCCACTTTATTATGAGACCATGATGGGTTTTTTGGCCCGAATCTGGGGTAATTGTCTTAGACTTGGCAAGTGATTTGGATCACGAGTTTCTGTCGTTCCACGGTTGCCCAAAATAACCATCATCGGTCACATGATCGTCATGAGATCTACAGGAACCCGTTCTACTTTGGGGTGATTGTGTCCAGCCATTGATATTTAATGTGAGCAAAGAAAAAGCAAGCACGAGCGTGTACATACGGACATGCTCTCTATGGTTGTCAGAATAAGTGATCGATTCAGCCAACTTCTAACGAGCGCTCTCAAACGTCTACGTTCTCAAACGTCCACAAAGGCCCTCCTAGCATCCCTCTTCCAGAGATAAGTAGCGATAACTGTCAGCACCAACCCGAAAGAAGACAAGCAGGCGTTGTAGGTGAATCCTATAAAGTAGCGGGGCATGTCTTGGGCGTTCCAAGTCAGAATAGGAACCCACGAGAGAGTCACATAGGCCATATCACTGGTAATACTGACCACGAGGTTTCGCTTCTTGTAGTCTCGATAAAGACTCGAGTTGAGCCAAGAGAAGATCATGGGTTGTCCCCAGGCGGTTGGAACGCCGATTGCAAAGTACGCAAACCATTTGGCGCCATTCGAAATGTTCCAGTAAGACAGCATGGCTGAGCCTAGAGTTTGCACGACAAAGTAGGCTGCGACAAACGGATAATTGAGCCCCCCATAAGCGTCTGAAACCACAGCCATGATTAACGTGACTCCAATTCCTACTCCACCGACGGCTGTGGGATACACGTTGTACTGAGTTGGTGTATAGCCCTGAGACTTGAGCCAGGAGATCATCGAAGGCTGGGAACTGGCTATACAGGTGTTATTGTAGCACAGGAAGATGAGAGAGAAGAGGTAGATGTGCCATGTTTTGAGCGACCGTTTCAAAACCTGCAGAAACGGCTCCTTTTCCACGCCGGTGTCTCCTATCGCTTGTCTTCTTTGTTTCGCCAGAGCAATGTCTTCCTTGGTGAAGTACCAGCTAGTGGTTGTTTCAGGCGTGTTGGGGTTGACCAGCATGGTGTAGAGAGCCACGGGGAACGAAACGATGCCGTCAAACACAAACAGCCACTTCCATGGAGCGATAGACGTGTGTTCTAGACCATGAACAATGGCTGCTTGGAGGTATCCCGTGACCATGGACGCAGCTACGCCAGAAACAGCAAACAGAGCTGATCTCTTGGTAAGCTCGTCTCTGTTGTACCAGGATCCAAGCAGGTACTCGACTCCCGGAAAGAACCCGCTTTCTGTGAGTCCCACAAAGAATCTGAGAGCATACAGAGACTTGATGTTGGTGCATGTGAGTGTCAGAAACGTCAGAGCCATCCAGATGAGCTCCAGACATCCCAGGTAGTAGCGTGCACTGGTTCTTTGTAGGATTTGGTTGCTGGGGACCTGTCCCACAATGTAGCCCACAATCCACACTGTTTGGAGATAGTTGAGCTCACTGCCGTTCATCCCGTAGTCTTCCTTCATTCCGTTCATGTACGCCGTGTTGATATTGTTCTGATTGAGAGTCTTGATGAAGTAGCCCAGCATGACGGACGACAAGAGGAACCAGTCCAGTTTGAGAAGTAAGCGTTTCTCTGCCGGGCTTTTGTCGGCCGAGTCCCACAGAAGTGTTTTCCAGGACTTTCGAGGTGAGCAATGGGTGTCGCTGACTTCGCTGACTTCGCTGATCTGAATCTCAGTGGAGAGCTCCTTCTTGTCTTTCGCATCACTCAAGTCACTGAAGCTGTACTCATCATGCGTTGAAGGGGTGTGGGTAGATGAGCTCATGTTTGTCGTACTGTTCATCAACAATCATCATGGGGGATCATCTCCTATAAATCACTCATCGTCGTCCGCTATCTCCATCCGTGGCTTGTTGGCGATATTAAGTGGCTTCAACTAGATTTGTGGCTTGAAGATAATGCGAGGAGTGCAGTGATTGAGCGGATATGAGGACATAGAGATACCAAACAACAAAGACCTCCGTTTGTGGCTGTATCTCACCCTCTCACCAAGTAGCTAAGGCTTAAGATAAGACAGGATCGACTTGGAACCTTCCATCTTGGAAGCCACGAACGGGCTAAAAATACAAAAATTAAAACCTATATACAATCACCTAAGCCACGGTCCCATTATGACCAGGCTCGTGTTCATGACCAGGGTAATCCTTCCATCGCCAGTCGCGACCGTGATCTGTGGCCAAGGTGAGCAACGAGATCATGAGAAGAATGAACAGAACGGCGGCGATCACCACAATGACCGACTTCTGCCACCAGCCCACAGCGCCTCGAGGAGGTCTGTATCTGTTTGCGCTGGAGACGGACGATCTTCGTCTGATTTCCCGCTGGAACGGGTTCACCTCCTGGGCGTACGACGACGCCAGCAGCGGAGTAGTTTGTGTCGCTTGGGTGATGGGTTGGGGTTCTGACATGGCTGTGCTGATCGTGTGGATATTTGCTCGTTTGGTGAGAAGTGCTTAGACGTGTGATCTGACTGGGTGAATGTGGTAGGTGGTTTGAAAACGTTTCTGACTATGCTTCTGTCTGTTTGTGTAAACGCTTCTGTCTGTGCTCCTGTCTGTGTGAAAACGTCTGGTCGTGTTCTGTCGTAGCTCAGCCGTAGGTTCAAATGTGTGGGGTAATAATTCTGAACTTGTTTGTGTTCGTGTTTGTCTGTCTGTCTGTCTGTCTGTCTCTCTCAACCTGTCTGTGTAACTGCGGTGTTGTGAATCTGCCAATGTCGTATGGTATGGAGGAAGAAAAGACCGTCTACAAGTACAAGTGTTCGTAACATAAACCCATCTGATAATGCTCATGTGTGTATGCATGCCTACAGTAAGGTAAGGTTAAACCCACGGCTGCACGGAAGGTCGGAGAAAGCTTGTTCAGGGGGGAAAGATGGGTCTATAGGGGTGGTTTGTCACGTGAAGAAGATGAGAGTATTGTCAAATTATCTACCACGCTCTCAGCTATCATTCGATACCCCTAACCCCCAATTTTGACTACCATCGCCCCCCATAAAACACATACCTCCCGATGACCCACGTGCATGAAAATTGTGGCGGTGCATGTGGCTAATGTGGCGAGTGCAAATTTTGCTGCCTTGACTGGGTATACCAAGTAGGTCTTTGAGCACGTGCAGATGGTGTACCAAGGGCTCGGAAAGGGGTCAGTAGGTCGCTATTCTTCACGTAACACCATTGAAGATCCATTTTCAGCTTACTAAGCCGTCTTCCTCGTATTTTTTACTTTTCTGATTGATGGAGTGAGAATGCTTGAGGGTGATCCTTTAGCCTTGATTCTGGCATTTTGAAGAGCAATTCTGGCTTAGCTGTAATATATGTATCAGTCATCTGTTTTCGTAGATCACGTGATCGTAATCTCACTCTTACCATTGGTTAATCACTAATTATGTCATCGTATGCTGATCTACGAGTACCAGGGTGGCATGTTGCACTAATTACAAGTCCTTGTGCGGCTTCTTCCGGACAGACAGTACGATATAGACAAGGCTGCCACTGTAATCATCACGTGACTGAAACTCCATTGAACAAATGTTCCCACTACGATCACACAGTTACCCGGACCACGGCAAATGTGGGGTGCATGTTTGGTATTGTTGCATCAACCGCGCGGCTAGGGTGCTCCGAAAGGCGTCGCTGGATGAGGGGTAGGGGTAAGGGGTGGTGTGTATCACGTGGTCTGATCTGAGATCGTATCACGTAACCTAAGTTGGGCTGACATTGTTTCACGTGACCCAGGTGTGGTCACATCTTCTATCCTGTTCATCGTTGTATTGGCTCTGGTGGTCTCGTATCCGACTTGCTCCCAAAGTTCCGGGTATCGGTGGTACGCTTAAAAATGACGGGCTGTCAGAGATGTCATTCTGTGGTGGTTGTTGGCTGGGGCTTTTTGCCGAGTTTTCGGACTCCCTGGGTTCTCCAGACACTAGTGTTAGTGCGTACCGAAAAGTTCGGTTGGTCGGTTATTATGGTTGATCATGATCAGAGTTGTCCGCATGTTAGATGGGCTTTCAACGGGGGAGGAGGGTGGAAGAGGAGGAGAAGGGGGTGTGTTTTTAGGGATGTTAGAGTGGTGATGTGGGGCTTAAATTTTGACAGGGTGGTTATTGGGTGTGTATATCTGTTTGATCGAAAACGCAGCACTCTAGCCCTCCTCCACCACCGTTTGAGGACGCTTTTGTGCTGTATCTTCTTCCCAAATAGAGTACAGCTACCGCACCAACTCAGAGCCTCACACGCACGGCAAATATGGTGAGTGCGAAGGCCATGGATTGGATTCATGGTTTCCGGTTTCCGCAAGAACGCCACTAGTTTGCGTGTATGCTAGGGGTGGCGAGGTTTGCGCGATATTTCTATATAAGTCGATCTGGAGAATTTCTTGGATGTTTGTGTTTTCCTCTGTCGTACAAATCCCCCCAGATCTAGCCACCGCGTTAGTTGTGCCCCTCTGGGATTCTCAGGCGCCAATTTTGCCTGTGTGTGAAAAATAACCTTGGACTGCATTTTTGAACCGAGCTTAGAAACAAGGTCCGGGAATTCAACTGTGGGAGTATCGTAACATACCAACAAGACGAACGAACAGACGAACGAACAGACTTGTGCTGATAAGACGATTATCAGGAGGATCGATACAAGTGACACAGACAGCAACACAAACGACACAAGCGATACAAGCGACATAAGCGACACAAACCGTCTTACACAGCTACTCACAAACCGTCTGACAGTTGCAGCTCCTTCCACCACCACCCTACAAGTACACCACACCACGACCTTCACAGGGTAAGAAGAGAGCTTGACGATCAGAAGGCAGTCTGCTGCCACATCTTTGCATGTGAGTATGAGCGAGGGAGATCTGGGGGGTGTATGTGGCTTGACCGTGACGGTGTTGTGTTGAGAGGCTCGGTGAGGTTTCAGAAGAGGGTTGGTGATGGTTGGGGTGGTAAGTGACAGAGGTAGAGTCGTGTGTTGGCGTCTTCTGCTACGCCTTACCACACTCATCCAAGCGTTTTACCGCTCTTCCCTTCTCTCTGACCTCACCCTTGTCGTTCCACCCAACCTGTTCCATCCCATCACACCCAGGAAAACTCTTATGCTCCACCCAAAGAAAGAAAACTAACCCAGAACAGATTTTGAGCCCGGCTCATCGCATTCAACATACAAAGTGAGTATTATATGAGGTGGAGAGGCGGAGGAGAAGCCGTGGGGCTGTCATGGTAAGACCTGAGAGGCGGTCTGCTGAGAATGTCTGACCTTATAAAGGCAGGCTGAACAGTCAGGTCCAACTGTCTAGGCCCACCAGCCAGGTCCAACGGTCAGGCCTAGCGACCAGAGTGACTCGCCACATATGAACAGCAGCAGAAAGGGATCAGAGAAGTACTAGCATGGACAGACAACCTAGGTACAGCGCTAGCAGCCACGAGTGAGAACTGAACGGATATCATGGTCAGACACGTCCTCAGCAGACTTTCAGACTGTTCAACGGTAGCCCTTTGATACCACCCACTGCTTCGCAGCTCGTTCTCTCAGACTGTCTAAGGCTGGCGATTCAACTGTCTAAGGCTGACGGTCCAACTCACTGCTACGCAGCTCGTGACGTACTAACCCAGTGTCCTCACCACCCCCCAACTACTACATTCCGGCGAGTGTCAACATCACCTCACTCCCCCCGGAGGTTCTCTCCAAGGTGATGCAATGGGCGCTGCCCTCAGCCGACGCCGAATCAGGCAACTCCGGAGAGACCTACTACAGCCAGACCAACTGGCTGGCCAAATGCATGACCACACACTCGTCCTTCTACAACGCCGGCGTGCCTCTGCTCTACCGTCACGTGGCGTTTTCGCACTCCCTCGAGTTTGACCGGTTCCTCAAGTCGCTTCTGGAAACCGGCTACGGAGTGCTGGTCAAGTGTCTGGACTTTTCCGACTTCACCAGCGTGGGGCTCGGCCGAACGGCCCGAATGAACCAGGAGATCCAGTACGTGACGGCAGAGACCATCTGCCATGCTCTGGAGCTGTGTCCGAATCTGTCCGAGTTTCTGGGCTCCGAGTCCATTGGCATGGATATGTCCGCCAAGGTGCTGACCCGGCTGCTGTCCATGCCCTATCTGGAGGCTCTGGATTTTTGTGGAGCCACCCATCCCACCTTCACCCAGGGGTTCATCGAGGCCATGAACTTTTACGCGCAGCAGGAGGTGTACTTCCCCAATCTCATCCGGCTGTCCTTCCACGCCTGCTCGAATCTCTCCGACGACATTTTCCAAAAGCTGCTTCCCAGGCTTCCCAATCTGGAGCAGCTCGACCTGACACATACCCAGGTCAAGTCTGCATCGCTTCTCGACATCCCCGCCTCCGCCAGCATCAAGTTCCTGTCGTTGGCACGCTGCTACCATTTGGATTCGCAGGGTCTCCTCAAGTTTCTGGTGGTCCATCCTGCCACCCGGCAGCTGGAGTGGCTGTCTCTCATGTTTGAGGCCACCAAGCCGTCTCCTATTGCCGCCCGTGACTTTGATATCATTCTCAAGTACCTCCCCATGGACACACTGACGACTCTCAATCTGCACGGCTGTCTCCCCGTCAACCAGACGCATCTGGAGCTCATTTGCTCGCTCAAGAACCTTGAGTCGCTGAGCTTGGGCTACACCAACATTCCGTTCGAGTGTCTGCGCAAGCTGCTGCCCGAGCTGCCCCGGCTCAAGTACATTGACATTTCCGGAAACCCATGCATCAACCAGTGGTCCATCCAGGACACGGCTCTTCTCAACGCAAATCGCAACGTGGAGATGCTGGAGATCTCGTCGGACGTTCTGTCGCGTCTCACCGGAGTCCGAATCCCGGGCTTCTGTGTTCTTCAAGGACAGGGTAACCGAGGGTGGGTCACTCGAGGAGACGACCCTCCCACTCCCCGACGACTGGCAGCCACCGGAGACTCCCCCCTCAGCAGTTACTTGCACACGGTCCCCCAGGTGACCAACAATTCCGAATCGCATGCCACCGCGCAGACTGTGGCGCCACCCAAGTTTTCTTTCTCGCAGTTTGCACAGGCCAAGATTGAGCAGAGTAGCAAGTCGCCTCCCGCTCGACGGTCGCCGGGCATGCGGCCCATTGTGTCGACCAACAAGACGTCGTCCTTCCGCAAGGTCAAGACGCCCATGATGGTGCTCAATATGGACATGGGCTCGTCCATCTGGATCAAAGCGAGCCGCAAAATCAACATGTGCCAGGTGGGCATTGGCGGGCTGAGCACCTCGGACGCCGTCAAGGAGCGTGGTATTTATTTGTACTATGCTTTTAACAAGTAGATTATTTATATAATGAGATATGACTGGAACCGTAAGCGAGAGTAGGAAGCGAGAGGCCGCGAGTCTCGAGCGGACAACAATTTGCTACGTAGTGTCGAGCAGACGACAGCAAAAGAAGTGGAAAATTTGATGTCAGTCACTTTTGGAGATGTCTGTGTTAGTATGGATATCTGTGTTAGTGCAACGATACTGCTGCTGGAGCAGCTGAGGCTCAAATGAGTGTTGTTGTCCCCTTTTTCTCCTATCGAAAAGCTCCCTGTATTTATTTCGATTTCTTTTGTCTTTTTCGCATTTCGAGATCGATTTGAGTTTTTGAAAGGCCCTAACGGGGTAATTTTGCCATGGAAAAAATTGAAGAAAAAAGTGTGATCATGAAAATTCGCAGACAGGTCCTGTGTTAGTACGGATATAGGGGTAAGGCACGGTCAGAGCTGTATCACTCCACCGCCACTCAAATACTTAAACAATAACATTATTACTATATCACGGCCCAGTGCACAGCACAACTTCGTAACTGATGACTATTACATCAGTGCACTGTACAACTTCGTAACTGAGCGTGAGCGATGGTCCACGACAAAAACAGAGACGATATTAGAGAGTTAACCGTTACCGGCAGCCTTGGCAGCCACCTCGGCGGCAACAGCCTCAATGGGGGTCAGGAAGTTGGTCATGTCGGCCAGAACCATGCCTGCAACACAGGCAGACAGCAGGGTGGAGATGGCACCGGTGATGAGGGCAGAAACAGCCATCTTGGAGATATCTCCGGATCGGCCGGGGGCCAGCTGTCCGAGCACACCGATCTGGGTTCCCACAGAGCCGACGTTGGCAAATCCACACAGAGCGTAGGTGGCCAGCATGGCTCCTCGCTTGGACAGTTGGGTGTACTCTCCGGCGGGGTCAGACAGCATTCCGTAGGCAACAAACTCGTTCTGGATGATCTTAACACCAATGAGCTTGGAGATCTTGAGGATTTCGTTTCGAGGGGTTCCCAGCAGGAAACCAACGGGGTAGAGCAGGTAGCCCAGCATCATGTCGATGGTCAGATCGGGGTCGTGGATGTTCCAGAAGCCTCCGAACCAGGTGAGCAGCGCGTTGATCAGTGCCACCAGGGCAATGATACACAGCTGGGTGGTCATGATGGCACCGGCAATGACCAGACCGAGCCAAGCTCCGTTGGCGAACGCGTGCAGCACGTTATCGGCCTCAGCGGAATCGTCTTCGGGGATGATGACTCGTCCAGACGTCAGGGTCTCTTCAGTCTCGGGGTATCGCAGCTTGGAGCAGACAATGGATCCCGGGATGGACATGATACACGAGGAAACCACGGCCTGGGGGTTGATACCCATACCAATGTAGGCGACGAGAGTGGAGCCGGAAATGGTGGCGAAACCGGAAGCCATAATCTGGTGGATCTCGGCCTTGGTCAGGTGAGGAATGAAGGGCTTGATGAGAATGGCAGACTCTCCCTGGCCAATGAAGGGCGAGGCAGCAGCGACAATGGACTCGGCGCCGGACACAGACATGGTCCAGAAGAAAAAGTAGGCAAACTTACACACTCCCCATTGGATCCAGCCCCAGTAGAAGAAGATGTGGATGAAGGCAATGAAGAAGAGCACGGCCGGGAGCACGGTGAAGAAGAACATGCCGAGCTGCGAGGTTTCGGGCGTGGTGATGAACGCCACACCATCCTTGGCAAACTCCAGCAGCTTTCGGGCGAGGAACGAGATGAAGTTGAAGATATCGTATCCGGCCTTGGTTCGCAGAACAAACAGAGCCACAATGTACTGCATCAGCATTCCGGAGATGATGGTGTGGGGCTTGACGGCCTTTCTGTTGTTGGAGGTGATGTAGAGCGCGAAGATGGCGACGACACAGCCAAAGAAGGAGATGCCTCGATCAGATCGCTTCGAGTCGGGGTATTCCTTAGTGACAAAGGTTCCAATGAGAATGACAGCAACGCAGCCAAGGGCAGCCAGAGGAATTCGAGCAACCGGAGGAATGTAGCTGACGGCCTTGACGATGGTTCTCTGCCAAATCCAGTTGGCCCAGATGAGCAGGTAACGAGCGGGGAGGTACAGGGTGATGAGACGGGCCATGATGAACATCCACAGAATGGTGGGGATCAGCCACATGTGTCGATGTTTATCCTGGGCAACAATGGAGATCCACCAAGAGGTGAAGAACATTCCCCAGAAGAGGTGGAAAACCCATCGGTACTTGCGGATGATGTACTTGACGGACCACTTGTTGATGTTGGGGTCATTGTCAGGGTCCAGAGAGTCGACCACTCCGGTCTCCTCGCTCACGGAGGCAGAAAGCTGTCCCTTTTCGTCCAGCTGCTCCACGGCGCTGATCACCCGCTTATCCTCCACGTGATGAGAGCTGGAGCTCGAGGTTCGGTGCACCTTCTCGGGGTCCTCGGGGTAGTGGCTATGAGGAGGGTGCGAGGTGGGCTCGTCCATACGGTCTCGAGGAGGCGAAGTGTCTCGCTGAGGGATATGCAGATCGGCATACACGGTGGGTTTCTTGTGGGCCAGTCGGGAATGGTGAGGATGGGTGTGGATATGCTGGTTTTGGGGGTCCAGGGCGGGATCCGGGTGGATGTTATGGGGACCGTCGGCATGGATTCCTTCTCCATGGTGCACAAAAGGGGTGCCATGATGAGAGCTGCCATGATGGTATCCCATTTCCTGACCATGTTCTCCAGCGACTCGAATATCCGTGTTGTCGGCCACAGGGGCCGTTCCGTCCATGCTCTGCTTAGGCGTGGACATAGTAGTTGTAGTTGTAGTTGTTGCTTAAGGGGGGGGTTGGTGACAAGCTGATGGCCTGATCACACACAGGTTTTTCGAGCAGACTCGTAGGGGGAAAACCAGAAAAGCACCGTTTTTGAGGGTGAGGATTGAGGAGGGGGGGCGGTGAAAGTTGTTGCACTTGCCGGTATCAACTACTCTATGGACTATGTTGAAGAGTCCTTGACGATGGGGGGTTGAAAGACGTGAAAGACGAGAAAGAAACGACGGCTTGGCTCTGGACCCAAACTCGGATCCTAGACGTATATATTCTCTTTTACATCCTTCCACTTTTGCTTTTTGTCTCTCCTCCGGAAGGTTGTGTCAGTCCAACTTAGCCAGCCTTTTTCTTGGTCCTTTAGACTGGCTTTTTTACGACCCAAACTTACGTCGAAACTTTGGTTCTAAAAATTATTCATTGGCTAGAGTTTAGATAGCGGTTGCCAGATAGCGATAGACGATTCTTTGTGACACGAACAGAGACGGTGAACTTCCCCCCCTCCTTGGTTCGTCTCTATTCTCTACTGTAATTTGTGTATCCTCGTTGTGCTGTGAGCCATGCATCGTGCACAGGACCCACACGCACCCCCCGCAAAAAAAAGAGCGTGAGAGCTAATCGCCGCGTCCTGGTGTCTGACAAATCGCGTATGTGTGGAATCTGTCGATCGCCAGACATATCTGCGAAGACGCTGCTCTTTTCCAAACTGTCTGTGCCTCGTGCTGTCTCACAGATAACAGCACTCTTGTCAGTCCAGTCTCTCTGAGCGGTGACAGTTATCGCCACTCCAACAATGAGAAACTAGCCAAGGTTAGACTCGACGGCGGCTCCAGAGCATTGATAGGGATGTAATGGTTGCTATATTCAAGTGACGAGCTTCGCTCTTCTTCTCGATGACTGTATTCAGCGGTCTGTTCAAATTGAGCCCGATTTTGTCCCTTAACAATCGCCAGAAAAGACCCCGGAAACATGTTCCCCTCCTTACACGGCATCAAACCATGATTGCGGACCTTGTTCATCGAACTCTGATTGTCCACAGACTTTCATGTCCTGATCATGAGATGAGCAGTGAAGAGAAGACAATTTCAGTCAGCGTTGCGAGAGACATGCTTCTAGACATATTAACGGGCGTCAATCAATTGCATCCGACTAAACAGACGATTGACAACAGTCCACATTTACCCAATCCCCATCCGGTCTAGAAAATCATCAATAAAAACGCTCTATCGGACTAAACCTAGCCACGCTACAATGCTCCTCACACGCTAACGTTACAGCAGCTTTAGAGACTTGATAGAAGCCATAGATTTGGCGCTTGTGTGTCTCCATATTCATAGCTTGGCCCACAATTTAGCCGCTTGGATGAGGGTTGACTCCATTGCCAATGATCTCTGGAAACGGTCTCCACTATTCGGACCACCCCCCCCCTTCCTGTCAAAGTCGATTTTTCCGTGCCAAGTCGCTTACCATTTTTCCTTTTGCGCCGCGCGGCCTTGGCACACCTACAGACGGAGACATGACACAGGTGGCTAACCAAGGTGGTACAACGGCAAAGTGGAAGAGCTGGCGAGGGTGGGATTCGGGTGCAACGGTCATGTAACAAATGTAATCGAAGATGAGCTGAAAATTGGCTTTGAATAAAAGAATTGAATTTGAAAAATAGCTACTTGTAGAGGCTGAAGAACAGAGTATCAAAACCAAACCTAAGCTCGACCTCTTGATAGTCAAAACTTGTACGGGTATAAACTACCAGGTACAATTGCTTGTAGCATTGCTGGCCATCACCCCTCCAGCCGTCACGTGACTCGGACTAACCCCTTCGGGGAAATGTTCATGTTCCTTGTGCATGGTGCAGATGCACGAGTCCTTGTCCGCCAACCCTAACGGGCTCTTTTGCTGAACCCCACCAAACGGCACAGTGCCGTGCGTGATGGTGGCTCGGTTGTGGAGTGGCGGATTTGTGGGTCGTGGCGAATGAGCAGTGGTGATGAAATCCGGGGGATGAGGGGATGAGGGGGGGTATATATGTGTTTGGAATGGTTTTGTGTAACTAACACGACAGACAGACTGCGACTTGCACGGGTACATAGTCTACACCACACCACGCATCTTTAGTCACATACACTGGAGCCACTACGACTCGACAGGACCAAGACATTGAGGGTGGGCGGTGGAGATAAGGGTGGAGAGAAGACATCCAATACGACCCTCAGAACAGGTAGAGATAACAAGGAGTATTATACGGTAGTCATGATCTTTGTGTCAACCGCCTTACCATCTTTACTTACTGTCTGGCCACTAAAAACACACCTATTCTTCCGACTCTCACCGACCTATTCTCTTCTTTTGACTACAAAGTTGGCGCTAAGCTTCAGAGTCTAACAGGACAAAATTTGATTATTTTTCCAAGGCCCTTTCACGCGATCACCGAACAAGTCTCCGACATAGTTGGGTTATGCAGACCGACATGCGTTTGTCATGCTGACGAGTGCATGGATGGCCCCCAGCAACCGTGGAACAGGTTTCTTCCTTCCGTTTGTGTCTGTCTGTCGTGTTTTCGGCTTCTGTTCGTATCGCTCCCTGTCAGTCAGTCCCCTCTATCACTCCTGCCATATCTCTAGCCTCGTGTTTAACTTCAACCCTAACTAAAAAACCTAACTAGCTAACGCAAAATCGGCTATGTATAAACTAAAAAGTGTGCTCGTGTGCCTCCCCTGATAGTAGAAAAGACAACCGCAATATATGCTTTGCACAAGGCCACATCTAATCTCCCTCGAAGTATGTGCCGCAGGCCAGTGGCTCTTTGTTAGCCGTGTTCCGGTTCGTAGAACTTTTCAAACCGTTGTGGCTCTCTTAATTTAGCACCCTGTAACACAGCTACAGGTGGGTCGTGTTTTATGGACCTTGTGAGCCCCGGGAATCAAGAGGGGAAATGATTCAGCGATGACTAACCGGCTAATGATCAATATTTTCAAGTCTTTGTCGCCTCCACATACACGTATCGTACCCCAGTTTATGTGGGGAACGGCACTCTAGCAAGCAGCTAAAGAGAACTGCCCTGTCTGAAACATCAGGTGTTCCGACGGATCTACCGAGGGCTCCCAAGCATTCTAAGTATTAAGAATACGACACTCGTCTAGCTTGACTGCTTTAGGATAAGCTCCTTGTCCTGCTGGATTGATGCCGTCTCTTCTTATCAGCACACTTATCTTCTCCTTTGTACTGCCAACAAGACAAGCAGCCACCCCAGATCATACGGCTCTTCGCTATTCTATCGTGTCTGTCGCGACCGCTGCTGGGGAGGTGCCAAGTAATCATGTGGTCTGTGTTATCTTGGCGTCCCCACTGTACTATCTGGGTCTTCTTATCTGAAGTTGTTGATAACGGCCCGTAACTTTGGAAGGGTGGAGTAGCAAGCGATTTCAGATAGCGGTAGAAGCCAGCGTTGGTTATACTGCTACTTTAATCGCAAATTCAGTCCGAGCACAAGTATCTTAAACACGGGTAACAAAAGCTGTTCGTGCCTGAGATTGTACTACAGTACGTACAAGCACGGTAGGTGGTTTAAGACTGCTTACTGATAGATTCAAAGTAGCTGTATGTATCAGAAATACGAGTGACATCAGCTGACAACTTGGCTCTAGACCAGACTGTCCAATTACTCATCATGACTTTCTATAGCCTAGATGTGGAGACCTCAAGGACTTCGATTACAAATCCAATCCACGGACCGCCATCTTCCCTGAACGTTGAACTTCAAGCTAATCGCAATAGTATGATCCGTGGATTCGCTAATCAAGCAGAGATATAGGCGTTGACCGGTATCTCTAAGACAGGTGTGGCTTGGATTTAAGAGGTGCCATGTAGAGTCTCAATAGCGGACGCCGATACTGGACCAAATTTGGAGGTTCTTCTGATGATGGTATCTACTTGTACTCTGAGATCAGGAAACGTGTATGGTCTGATTGAGATCAGAACTACGAATCACGAGTACGAATACGAGTACCTTGGTCACCTCTTCAGAGTCCAGTGGAACATTGTTACCTTCACTTACTAAGCCGATCTCACTATACTAGGGAATACTACAATGCACTTCTCACGTGTACAAGTGCACTATCGTACTCCGTGTCATCTCAATGCGCAATGGCAGTTAACTATGTACATGTTCTGTGGAGCCTACTGAAGAGAGATTCCGCACTTGTCGTAGACCTCGGCTCGAGTGGTGTCTCGGACGATGCCCTCGATGGTTCGTTCGGTTTCAACCCAGTCAAGGACTCGATCGGCGTCTGATTTCTCGCCCATCTTTTGCGCCTTGGCTGCGTACGGATCAAGAGGTTGTCTTCGGGGGGCCTTGGCCGGCTCGGTCTCCTTGTGAGCCTCCGCGGCCTCGGTCATATCTCCTCCCTTTTTGTCCTTGGCCAATCGAGCCACATCGCCACAGTAGGTGAGAACCCGGTCTCGTTCGTTCCAGGCCGGCACCAGCACCTCCTGCACAAACTCGTTGCAAGCGGGCTGGTATCCAGTGTATCCCGAGTTGTGTTTGATTTGCTCGGCGGCGTTTTCGTTGCCCAGCTTGGAAATGGTCACCAGAACCCGGTCGTCCACCGTCTTGCGACTTGCCCGGAGAAACTGGCGCAGCGCTCGGGCCTCGATGCAATTAGCGGCCGTCAGACCGGGTTTGGGCGGGGTCCAGGAAGACATGATGGCGTGTAGTGTGGGGTGGTTGGGTGGAGTGGGTTGATTCAGGATTATGCAGGTTGCTGTGGATCTGAATTTGCTTAGTAACAGATATGAGTGGCTGTAGGTCACGAATGGACAACAGCCAATTGGCGATCGAGGCGGTTCATGCTGAGTAAGACGGCCCTGTCGATGAGAAATAAAGGATTGCTCATTTCTGACGTTTCCAGGGTAGTCCTTTTTGACGTCCCTGAATTAGTCCTGACATTCCCATAATAGCTGCAGGTTGTCCGATTTTGAACAAGACGATTCTCGTGATGTAAGAGGTTCTGTAAGAGGTTCGGGGAGTGTCTGGACGAACATTCTTCTGCTTCTGCTTACACTCGTAGTGCAATACTGAAGCACATTTTCGACACCATGGAATAGCTAGCTACTTGTAGTGTTTGCTCTCTGTTTTGCCGAGCCCGTACTTTTGTTGAATTCAACATCTGCAGAACAGTCAGTGAAGCATTACGACGTTGGTAGGTGTTGGTGCCAAAAACAGTACCATTATATTCCTCGTCTTGTGACGATTCGAACGGTACACACGCCGACCCTCTTGAGCTCACGTATTTGCGCTCTGAATCTTCGTAGCCAATGCTCGATGGACTGTTGTAAGACTCCTTCCTGTACATTATAACGTATCTATCTCGACAGAAAGCAGCAGTTACGAGTATTTGAGACTCAGCCATTCTACTGTAACACCATCCAAACCCCTCTGCAACACGTGCAGCGGAAATAGCGGCCCTGTGTTTGACGAAAAAGGACGAAAAAGGACAAGATAAACCTTGCCCCTCCCTGGTAATCTACCTGGTAGCTACCCGAACAGTCTAAAATATCCATGCACTCTTATCAGTAGTGGGAACGGGAGGATGAAAACGAGTCGGTCAAACCGGGTTAGAGCCGTAATTCAGCGATCAAAAAACCACCAGGGAAATACCCACGCCGGTCTCGTCACTCCAGAGCTTTTCGCTTTCTTCCACGACCCTCCCTTGTTCCGTTGATCACGTCTTTCTACGACGACGTCCATTGCTTCCTTGTCTGTCAGCCACAGTAAGTACTGCAACCACACGACACTGTACGGGTAGTGCTGTATGTGTGTCCTGGCAACCGCGTCCTTAGAATATAAAAAATACGTCCTTTTGAAAGCAACCAATCAATTCTCGTACACTCATTGGACACTCATTGGACCCACCTACCTTATCCCTGCATGGTCTTTTTTTCTGTCTTTCAAAAGAGCCAGGCCCACATTCTCAACTGCTGCTAATTAACCGTGTAGCCTACACCCCTAACCCAACCGCCAAGCAATAGATATGCAGGTGTGGGGCCCTGGGGGCCTGCTGCTTGAAAAAGTTGCAACCTCCACAAGACCTTCAGATGCCCCGATTTCTGCGCAAATTCAGACGCTCGCGACCCGTGTCCACGGAGCTGGCGCCGCTGGAAACGCTGCCCGTGGAAATCGTCGAAAACATTCTCTTCTACCTGCAGCAGGACTGCCAGGCCGCGGTGGAGAAACAGGGATACACCGACCACGAGCTCACCATTCGCAGCAAAAACCTGTACCTGCGCTCGCTCATCAATCTGGCCAAGTCGTCCAGAACCCTGCAGACCGATCTGCTCGCCCCAGTCATCTACAGACAGGTGCTGTTGACCTGTAAGACGCAGGTGGAGCGGTTCTACAAGGCCCTGGCAAAGGGATACATCCGACAAGAAATCGTGATGGCCGTGGAGACCATCATTTTCGAAGAAGTCACCAACGACAACCCGCAGCAGGTCTCAATCGCGTCGTACTCGTACAACACGGACAGTCACCAAAAGACGTACCAGGAGCTGCTGGTCGCCATCGTCAAGAAACTGCCGGCTCTGCAAGAAGTCCGCATCACCAACATGGCTCCAAAGTTCCAATTCCGCAGCTCCAAGCCCTCGACTCAGGTCAGAAGCCTCACCGTCTCCACGGAACCAGGATGGAGAGTCTACATCCAACCAGACATGCTGGAACAGTTCCCCAACATCGATACCCTCAGTCTACAAGACATTGTCATTGACGAAAACTCGCTGTCGCGAAAAGCTGCTGCTACCAACGGACCCACTTCTCCGGGCCCAGGATCGCCATTGACACCCACAAAGTCCCAGAACAGAGCCTCCTCGTATTTCTCCTTCAGACCCTCCTCTCCTAAAAAGGACGAGTCGGACATGATGATGACACGAGCAAAAGCTCCTCCTCCTCCTCCTCCCCCTACAGGTATCACAACCCTGCATCTCTCAGACTGTGTCATCCACCCGAGTGCAGTCTCCGAAATGGCAAACTTCTTCAACAATCTGCACACTCTGACCGTCAAAGTGAAATCAAAGTCGCAAACAAAGCTGCTGGCTGTAGCACCTCTGCTGCCCACACTAACCGACCTGACCATCGACATCCAACCAAGCAGCCAAACAGACCTGCTGCCGTTCCTGGAGAAATACAACGCGGAGACTCTGCCCAAGCTGCAAAAGCTCACACTGGTCGGAATCACCCCGACTCTGCTGACCCACGCTCAATTTATTGCTGCCGTGGACAAGATGACAATCGACGAAATGGACTGCTACTTTCTCCAACGACCATCGCCATCTTTCGCCCAGGACATCAAAATCCTACCCCTAACTCCTACTCTTTACTACAAGGACCAGAGACTCAACCTATAGACGCTAGCTACACGGCGGCACCCCTATTTATTTGTAATTTTACCATAATAATAATATTAATGTATTTATTGTCAGCAACAATAGGAAAACGAAAAGATAAAAGCAACTCTCTTATAAG
The DNA here is from genome assembly GCA_900519045.1 of Yarrowia divulgata. Taxonomy (NCBI): domain Eukaryota; kingdom Fungi; phylum Ascomycota; class Dipodascomycetes; order Dipodascales; genus Yarrowia; species Yarrowia divulgata. The sequence continues at coordinate 1,192,302 of ULGQ01000005.1, forward strand.
ATGATCACAAGCTGATTTTGATGGTTCCGTGCAAGCCTCACGCCCCCAAGAGGTCGTCGTGCACGTCGTCGAGGGATCGCGCGCAGCTGGGAGCGTGAGTGGGGTCGGCGCCGGAGCTGCACCCGCCGTGATGGTCGAGCCGGCTTGAGCTGGCCGCGAAACCGTCGTCGTCGGCCAGCAGAAGCGCCAGGCAGAGGCACAGACCAAACACCAAAACCTCCTCCAGCTACATCAGCCGAACCACCTCCACCACCACCACGCCTAGCATCACGGACACCAGGTACTTGATCCACCCCAGCACTGCCGTGTCTCTGAAGGACCCGGAGCTTGTCTCTAGTAAGTTAGCATAATTAAAGGACGAAAAGAAGTCTCGACTCCATCCATCGGTGTCGGTATCGGTACCGCCATCATCACCAGACTCACTCTTTCTCTCAAACGCCTTTCGGGGGTTCACTGCCTCGAACTCTTCTTCGTCCTCGACAGTGGCCACCTTCTTGGGATACTCGTCGTAGACAGGCTCCACGGGATCCTTGGGCGGGGGGACAACCGGGTCCTTCCGTGCGGGGGGCGGTGGAGGCGGGGCGGCAAGAGGTTCCTTGAGATCAACCACCTGCTGCACCTCGGTGTCCTCGATCACCTTGCCTTCCAGATCGTAGATGGCGTACGAGGTGCTCCGCTTGTGCAAGTCAACATACTTGCCTCTGGGAGCCCGCACGCCACGAGTAATCATGTCCAGACCAAAGGTGTCGGGGAGAGGGTTCATGGTGTTGATGTTGGGGTACACTAGCTCGCACTTCTGGGGCCGCTCCACAGCCCGGAAGTCGGACAGCTTGGCCTTGGGGGCGTCGTGGTAGGCCATTTTGAGGGCCTCAAAGTCTTCGAGAACCTGGGCGGAGTGGTTCTTGTAGATCTGCACCAGGCCATAGTCGTTGGGCTCCTGGGAGAACTCGTAGATGAGACCTCCAGAAAAGACGTCGGTCATGCTGCTTGAGTAGACGGCTCGAACCTCCTGGAAGGTTCGGGGCTTGACCTCGTTGCATCCGTACTCAGAGAAGATGAGCGGCAGCGAGTAGTCCCTGTAGTCGTCCACAAGCCTGTCGTATCCGGAAGACACAAACGACTGTTCGCCGCACCACTGGTAGGAGTTGACTCCGTAAAAGTCGACGGAAGACATTTCGTCGCCGCACTCGAGGTACTGCGCCAGGGAGGTTCGGTACTTGAGGTCATCAGCGGCAGAGTAGCCAACGGGAATCTTTCGAGGCGACTGGTTGGCCAGGTAGTACTTGAGGTCTCTCACGACAGCCTTGATGTAGTTGGGCGAGTGGCGGACTGGTCATCGTTGACGACTTCGTTGCCTGCAAAGAAGGCCAGCGTGTTGTTGTAGTGGGAGAACTGCTCGACGACCTTGAAGATGTGCTCCAGGTACTTTTCGTGGTAGGTGGTCCAGGGCTCGTATCGGTTGAGCGACTCTCCGATGCGTGGAGAGTTCACGTCGAGAATGAGGTAGATGCCTGCCTCGGCCAGCAGCGTCATGCATTCGTCATGATTGATGTCGGGGTTGACTGTGTAGACTCGGATAGCGTTGACGCCGAGCTGCTGAAACAGGTAAATGTCTCTGGAGCACGCCTCGAAATCCGACAGCGGGTCCGACCGACCCACAAACGCCGACGACCCACCGGGCTGGTAGTCTATGCCCTTGAAGAAGAACTGGAGTTAGTGATTGTTACACAAACAGGTATCACGAGAATGTGGTAACGACGGGGGGGGGGAATCAAGGTGGTATCATACTGGTTCTTTTGTGACCGAGTCGCGGAAGTGCTTGCCTTCCCATTCGATGGGGGCAATGCCGGCCAGAACTGTGGCCGCCAGTCCAAAAAGTCGTAAGACGCTCCACATGTTCATGGTGTGTCTGTGTTTGTGTGTGTGATTAGTGAGTGTTGTTGCAGATGAAGAGTTGTGAATAGGGGTGGTTGAGAATTAGACTACGCCCCCTTTTGGGTATAGGCCACAGAACCGTTGTCGCGGATACGCTGTTACGCCACCTTAAAAAAATAGATGGTATGGGAGCAAGAGGGAGTGGTTTCTGAGTAGTCTGATTAAATTGAAAGTCCCTTGTTAATCGCTTCCAAGGCAGGGTCGTACGCCATACTTATAGAGACTGGCACCAGGGGCTACATGGCAAAGGTAACGAGGTATGGTAGTTGTCAGAGGCAATCTGGATGGAGATGTAGAAAGACTCTTGCTTCATTCATCTTTTTACCATCGCTGTGCTACTACAAATACTGTACTGCCTGGCTACCCTATTGCTTCCATTTACTCCAGTTCAACAACATTTGATTCCCTAACCTGTCAACTACAATCCCGTCATCCAGCACTCTGAGGAGGCAGATCTATACTGAGAAATTGTTAGCAACAGTTGAACAGTATTAAACAAGTGATCTGAAGGCGTCTCTCAAACCCCCATGTATCTCTTTGCATGAACTGCAAACATCCGCTAGAACCCCCCACACCCACATCAACAAGTCTACGAACTAACCCAGGTCAAAAGAAACAACGAACATGTTTGATCCAGTAGCTGAAATTATATACTCTCAACAGCTTCCTCCCAAACACCAACTCCCTCCTTCCCCCCTCCCCAACACGTCATCTGTGTGTGCAAAGTCAACCATGCTGACTAAGAACAAAAATACTTCCTGGAAACCGCAAAAAATTGTGCCGAAACACTCCCTCCGCAACGGAGAATTGAACTCCGGTCCCCCGCGTGCTGAACAGACGTTCTGACAGGCGGAAATTCTAGCCACTAAACTATTGCGGATTTTTTTTTTTTTTTACAACAAATTATTGATTTTTTTTTTTTTTAACTTGTCAAATACATACCCGGCTTACTAGGTATATAGCTATAATGCATCTTTAGAATAAAAAAAAAAAAATACTTCTTCTCCAAGCTGATCTACCACTTCCCCTACGCGTCTCAGTTCACCGAAGCGGTTGCATCGGACTTCGTGACGGCCGCCTGCGATAAGATCAACGGCCGCCTGTGTGGCACCAACTCGAAAGGTCGTCGCAAGTTCAAGGATCTGCTCATCTTTCAGCCTCTGAAGGCTGGTGGAATAGGCCTCAGAAACCTCGTCCACCAGGCCAAGAGTTTGGGAATGGCCAGAGCAGCCCGCTTCCTCCGGGAGGACTCCCCCGCTAGGCAGAATGTGTTCTATCACTTTGCCAGCGAGTCTCTCCAGGGATACGGAGAGGACACTCACCCTGCTCTCCGTCTGAAGCGCACGAACTGGTTCCTCGTCACGGACTGGCAGTGGAAGTATTTCTGCTCGCCAACGCTCAACAGTGGGCTCTTCGGTCTGGCACGACTAGCTGGAACGGCCTACCTTGCAGAAGATAGCCCTTTGCCCCCCCCAAACGCGGTAACGCCGGCGAAGGTCAAAATCTGCAAGTCGTTTTTCTTCCAACGCCTTGAGCAGCCCACAGCCCACATGTCCGATGCCCAAATCCGATACCTCCTCAAGCAGATCCCCATCGCGCCTTCTCAGGCCATGGCGGATTGGCGAGAGCACTTCACTGTCATGAAGAACGCCCACTGGACCGAGATCCTACCTCCTGAGATCGATCCAGAGCACGAACACTGGCTGAAAGCCAATGACTTCCTGGGAAAGCACTACCGGGCTAACGCGTGGGCGGCTGAGACGCTGCACATGCTTCGGCTCTGTCGTCTGCCTGTCGTCAGACATGCCAACCAGGCTAGATCTTTCGTGTTTCGGGGACCGGGTTGTGGCATTTGCCGCAACTATACCGAAAAGGCTTTTCTTCATCGTCACATCTTTGTGGAGTGCCCGGCCGTCCAGGCCATGTGCGCCACTCTGGAGCTCCCCATGCCCGCCCACATGCGGGACTGGGTGCTGGTGGAGGCTCAATGCGGAATCATGCACAGCATCCGAGAATTGGCTCGCGCCATCTGGCGCTTCGAGCGCACTATGCGAGCCAAGGGCTTGGTGGGTACTGACCCACAAGTCCGGCGTGACCACGAATATCTCTTCGAGCGCGCTGTCTCTGCGTACGAGTCAGACATTCAACGTCTGACCGTCGTACACGTGGAGGACTAGCGGAGGAGGACAGGCTAGGCGCCCTCTGGGGCGTCTCCCTTTTTTGTTGATTTCTTTTATGATTGAATTATTATGATATGGTAAAAAAAAAAAAAAAAAAAAAAAAAAAAAAAAAAA